>JADRCD010222619.1:0-43784 GCA_019843815.1 Montemys delectorum | reverse complement strand
TCTCTCTCTCTCTCTCTCTCTCTCTCTCTCTCTCTCTCTCAGATTATTTATCATATGTAAGTACACTGTAGCTGTCTTCAGACACTCCAGAAGAGGGTGTCAGATCTCATTACAGATGGTTGTGAGCCACCATGTGGTTGCTGGGATTTGAACTTAGGACCTTCGGAAGAGCAGTCAGTGCTCTTAGCCGCTGAGCCGTCTCACCAGCCCCTATTGAATCTCTAAGAACTGGAGATACAGGCGGTTATGAACCACCCACCCACTGTGTGAGAGTTGGGAAAAGAACCAGAGAACTCTACAAGACTACTCTTGTCCCCTCAGCCAACTTTCTGGCTTCCATCTCTCTCATTCTTGACTAACATGGCCCTTGAGCTCCAGAACACTTAGAATGAGCATTGCGATACAATATCACATTCATTCACATCTGAATTCCTACTGGATCACAGACTCCTCAAAGGACATCATAAAATCCAGATCTTTTTCCTTCCCTCTCTGTGTCCTAACACAGACATGCAAAGAGATTTTTTTACTCGTTACCCATTATGTGGGAGTTTGCTCTCTCACAGAAAAAGAAATATGAAATTCTTGCCTGACCACAGTCCTCTTAGGTCAAGCAGTAGCTAATGCTAATAATTTTTGTGTCCCTTATTATCTACATAGCAGTTACTTAATGAACACTTAATGTTTTCATGTGTGTATGTATACATGTTTGTGTGTATAGGTATACATACACATGTGGATATATCCACGTGAAATCCAGAAGGTGAAGTAGTGGGCCTTCCTCCATTGTCCTCCATTTTGTTTTTTGGAGGTAAAGTCTTGCACTGACCCTGGAGCTTGCCAGTTCAGCTGAACTGACTAGCCTACAAGCTCCTGTTTCTGCCTCCATGGTACTACAAGTACATGTTACTGCACCCAGCTTTTTACCTGGATGATGGGAGTCTGAACTCAGGTCGTCATGCTTGCATGGAAGCACTATACCCTTCAGCCCTAATAAATATTTATTTTACATAAAACATGGCTTCAACCTTGCCAGTCCTCTTTCAACCAATTCTTACTGAGGATCAGTGTTTTGAGTTAGTATGAACTCTGTATTTGTGCAAATATAGAAATTCACTCTTTTCTGTGGCATTCCTAGGCATTTGGCTGCATCAAGATGAAGCTAATGTCCCCTTCCCAACCACCAGCTGTCAGAAACTCAGTGACATAGATGATGAACTCAGGCTTGATACTTTCTATTGGAAGTCCATGGCCACAAAAGTAGCTGTTGATGCTGGGTAAATAGTTGAAAGCTTGTGTGGTCTTCTCAATGATGGAGCAAACAAGGTTTTCACAGGAAGTAAGGTGTCTTGACCCATGGCAGAGTGTGCCTGCTGTTGAGTAAGGAGAATTCTTGTTATAAACCAAGGATAACTAGAGAGAGGAAGTGCAAATCTGTTTAGGGTGCATTGTGGATGCCAGTCTGAGTGTTCTCAACTGGTTATGGTCAAAAAGGAAAGAAAGAAATGAAGAAGAGGAGAAGGATGAAGAGGAGAAGTGTATGTCATCAGAAAGCCCTTTAGCAAAGAAAGTAAGAAGCCTATGACAAATGTACCCAAGATTCAGTGTCCTGTTAACTCCACGAATTCCATAAGACAGATATCAATATTTTACTCTCAAGAAACAATGCACATCAGGAGGAGGCTACTGAATATGCTAATATTTTTAGCCAAGAGAATAAAGGAAGCCAAAGAAAAATGCCAGGAACAGATTACTAAGAGACATAGGCCAGCTCAGCTGAGAAGCTTCCACTTCTAAGAGTCCAGTCAGAAGTATGTCTGTAAGAGTAACAAATAAATGACCAGACCTTGAACAACTACAGGAATTAGTAGAACGGAGGCTGATTGTTCTGTGCTAAGTGCTGCGGCACTAACCTTTCTTTGTATTATTTAAGTTAATCTGCCTCGTGACCCTGTAGGACTCTACTGTCCTTCCCTCACATGTGATGAAAGAAAGGTTTGCTCAAGATCACTCAACCGGAGAGTGGGATGAAGGCTGGTTTTGAGCCCAACTTCTCCATCAGATGCCAAAGCTCGTTCTGCCATAGGACAGATTTGAGGAAATGAAGCAGGCTTCTCAGAGAAGTGAATAGAAAAAGCACAACACAAAGAAAAGGATGGCAGTGATATGGAAACACGAATGGCTGTGATGCTAAAGCCCTTCAATGTCTAAGTTACTCCCTCAGTCCCTAGGGCACAGACATTGGTTCTGGGAGGTGAAGTAACTTTTCAGAAGTATCAGAGAGAGAGGCTAGGGATGCATGCAATGTGAGGTCCTAGAATTCTTAGTTCTTAGTTTATTTGTAGTCCCTGTATTAGAGAGAGAGGCAGACAGACATAGACAGAGACATAGAGACACATAGAGACAGAGGGAAACGATATGTGATAATAAAATAAATGAGGGCTACCTAGAGGAAGGATTGGAAATAGCCAGAGGTGGGCAGGGGTTCCAAAGGAGAGCAGTGGGAACGCTGGACAATTGAGAGTGAAGTACCATGGCCTGTGTATGCAAACTTCACAACAAAATTCATTACTCTGTATGAAAGAAAGGCAAAGGTTTCATGTGTGGCCAGCCTTAGAGATGTAGTGAAGACACCCCTAGGAACCTCATGGGATGCAGGCCTTCTTGTCCCCAGCTTGCTTCTCTTTGGTTGCCACCTTAGCTTGTGTGTGAGCGGTGAAGCACCTGCTGCCTACGTAGTCTGTGGAGGCTGGTCATCTGTGCCTGCCAGTGAACTTCAACCTTTTCCTCATTGTAATGGTTACAAAACACAGGCCGAATCTCTGAATTTCCTAATAGCCATATGAAATATTTGGCTCCAGAAATCCCAAAGTCCATAAAGCATGGCCTGGCTCCAGCCTAACCACCCACCTCAATGATCTATTCCACTAAAAGGCACAGGAGTGGTCCATAACCACTCATTCACTGGTAGTGGCCAAGGCCACCCAGATACTGGACTCCTGCAGGAAAGTTCAGCCCCATCCAAGGAGATGATTGACTTCTGTAGAGTCTTAGAGCGAAGATCATCTCTTTGGTAAACTTCTTGAGACCAAAACAATCACCTTGTTTTCTTTTGGTTCTGGAATACAATTCTAGGCATAAAATAGATGGTCAATAATTTGGTCAGTTAGCAGAAGTAAGTGTGTGTGTGTGTGTGTGTGTGTGTGTGTGTGTGTATAAAACTAAAGGCATCATTTGACACCAAAATACTGTTTGTTTCATCAGATTTCGTGGATGGTATATTTGCATACACTCATGCATATTTAAATGCTCCTCTACTTTGGTCTTAAAATAGTGAGCAAGACAGATAAGCCATATTAAAATGTTCACTCCCTCCTCTTAACACTAAAAAGATAGGCCGGATAGTGGTGGCACATGCCTTTAATCCCAGCACTTGGGAGGCAGAGGCAGGTGGATTTCTGAGTTCGAGGCCAGCCTGGTCTACAGGGTGAGTTCCAGGACAGTCAGGGATACACAGAGAAACCCTGTCTCAAAAATCAAAACAAAACAAACAAACAAAAAACACTAAAAAGATAAATCAAGGATGCCCTCTCTTACCTTTGATTCTGGATCTCTCCAGTATTGTTCATAAAATGTTATTGTGTGAGACCTGGAGCCTTCTAGATTCACAATTTAGCAAGACCATGATCTACATAAGGGAATAGATGCCTCTTCTGTAGCTTCCCTCCGTGTAGTCTTGCTGGCTCTGCTGGTCTTCCAGAAGGCAAAGATTGAGCTGAAACAAGGTCATAGACTGTGTCAACCTTTGGGGGACCTCTTCCCTGTTCAGTTAAAAAGAAATTAATTGAATTATCAAGCTGTAGAAGAGAGGGGGCGAGAGAAAGAGAGAACCAAAATGCTCCTATTCTCATGCATCCCCAAATGTTGAAATCATCTTGGTTTGGGATCTTGAAGAGTTAGGACAAACACTTCAATCCCCTGGTATGCTACTCCCCTACCCCTCAAAGCCTTAAATGCATGCTTGGGTGTGATATACCATATGATCAGGCCTCTGTGTGGTACAAATCCAAATCTCAAAAAGCTAAGAATCATTTTTTAATTAAAATTGATCTTTGATGATTTCATAGGCTTATGTGACCCATTCTGACTGCTCTTCCTCTGCCCCCTCTCATCTCCTTCCTTCCCCCATCTAGCTACCTTCCCTTCCTTTCCCTACTCATCTCCTGCATTGCTGTCTTTTTCTTTCATTTGTAACCCTTGGGTTTGGCCAAGGCCATCCATATGGCCTTAAGATCAGACAGATCTACTTTGGAGTTCGGCAGGTTTGCCAGTGGATATACTGAAGACAATGGAGTAATGGGTAGACTCTTTTGAGCTCTTTCACACCCCTGGCTAACTGTTGAAAAGACCTGTCTTGAATGGGCCCCTTGCAAGCAAATGCAGCTGCTACGAATTCTTGTTAATGTTGACTGGTGTCAAGAGAATGGAACTTCACCACACTTTTCCATGTCTTACATCCTTTCGACTCTCATTCCACAATGTTTCTTGAGTCTTGGAGGCAGTAAATAGGATTGGTTTGTTTAGGGCTAAATCCTTGTACTTTGCTGCCTGAGCATCTTGGGCAGCCATGTGTCTCTAGATTCATGAACTGGCCCTGTAGAGTGGAGCCCAAGTCATTTCCTTGACCTCTGGAAGAGAGATTGGCACCAATTTCCTGGCCATTCTCCAGTCTAGACCCCTGCAAAAGTGCACCAGGCTCTGCTCAGGGGTGTTCTGGGAAAATCTGGTCTGTACATTGTGTCTTTACTTTCTACTAAGTGTCAGATCTGATGTGATGAAGCCAATGGGACCCCATATGAGCCTGTGGCTGTGTGTAAACTCATTTTGACCCCTTTGCTGAGATTAGCAAACACAAAAATGTTTGAGAATTCATATGTAACATTCTCCCATTTGCAGGAAAGAATTCCTATCCCACAGAATTTCCTTCTTGCAAGCAATATTCTTTTTTTCTTCTTCAGAATGCTTGTTTAAAAAGACACAAAGAATATATTTCTTAAAACTATTTCCCCCATGTTAGGTGCTCCACAGCATTTATTCAATAAAATCCAAATATTCCTACATACTTATAATGCTTCAATATTATACTGTTGTCTCTATGTGAGGATGTTTTAATTTAGTGTGTGAAATGTTATATAGGAATGTATTTGTGGTTCCAATTTGATTTTCTTGAAGGAAGATATGTGGCCTTTCATTCCTGGCTGGTTTGTTTGGTCAAAGACTTATAATTCCATGGGCAATTTATCCTATCATCTATTTAAAAATAACCCCTCTCATTTTTATTTGCAAAAGTTTCATAAAAGCTGTTCCTATGAAGTACAGTTATCTTCCCTAGGTTAAAAGCTGATGATATGTAATAGAGGCATGTATTACAAATAGCATCTAGCTACCCAGGAAGGTTACGACTTAACATCTGAATTCTGCTGCTCATTAGTTGTAGGACGTGAGAGCAATACATTTCCAAAGGGCAAGGTCAGGATTACATTATCCTAGAAATGTCTTTGCTGAATAAATGTGTAAATATTTCAAATAAGTATGATGAGATTCTATTTCTATTGAGGACTTCTCTAGAGGAGGAAAGATCATCCTCTTTGTAATTGTGGGAGTCTGTGTCACCAGGCATGTCATTCCTCCTTACCAATTTCATTTGAAATGGCCTGGAAATAACTGATTACTTTAGATGTAAGACTATTTACCTTGGAGTCAGATATCTGGCGGGCAGGCTGGAGCTAATGGATTTGGTTGTTTTCAAAGCATTCTTATCTGCAGCAAGATACTGTTTTAAAGTGAATCCTCAGTTGTATATCAAGGTGCACTTGCATTGCACAGAACACATGAACATGTGCTCTGTGATTGTATTTTCCTTCTTTAACAATACAAAGGAAAGAAAAATGCACCCAGAACCCACCAGTGGGTTAGTTTGGTGGCACTCTTCCTTTTGTATTATTAGCACAAGGGAAACCCAGAACCAAATTTGAAGAATGGGGCGTTGCCTCATTGGGAGATGGAGTTGCATCATGGGAACATGGTGTGATTTAATTTCATAATTGTAAACATTACAGTGGGTATGGCTGATTTCCTCTGTCACCCTTGTCCACTTCACTATGGCTGGACAGCTGAGTTAACATGGGTAGGTCCTGGCTTCAGATTCTTATCCTGTCTCTTCTTATTTTTTGTGGTTGTATTTCAAAAAATTCTACAGGAAAAAAAAATCTACTTGGGGATGAATGTGTCTGAAATCAAACATTTTTGTAAAGCCATAGCTTAACTCAAAGACAATGAAGTTTTCTGACCATTCCAGTCCCAGCACTGTGTAAATGTTTGGAAAACAATTTTCTTTTTCCTTGAAATGGGGTTGGGAGGGAGGAGAACAGACAGATCTGAATCTTTGTTATAAAGCTAGATGTCTGCATGTGTTCTAAATTACGGCCACAATACAGGGTCAAGGGTAGCTTGGTTATATGGAAAGAGAAATATTAGAATCCTTCCTGTTTGATCATCAGAAGGTGGGGGCTGTCTCAGAACAGCACTAGGTAAGCAAGCTTGGCTTAGTAGATCGTTTCCCCCCTATTATGCGCAATACTGTAGGCATGCTTGCCAACGTTTTTAAGTAAAGCGGACGCCTGGTAAGTAGTCTTGAAATTCAGCATAAAGAGATTCATCTGGGAACAAAAATAAAACCATGATTTACGTAAATGCAGTAACAAGTTTCAAACATTGGAGGGAATTAAATCTTGGTTGTAAGGTGAATTGTAAGGCTACCGATGTTGTTTGTGGTTTCTTCTGTTTAAAGTGCCATCTCTTATCTTTGAGGTTAGAAAACTAGCGCCCTTTCCACGTGTGGATGGGTTTGCTGGAGAGAGTTCTAGATAGGGTGAGCCTGGGGACCAGTGGCTCAAATTGTCTGGCACCTGGAGCTCGTTTAGCAGGCAGACATGGTTGTGTAGTCTTGCACGTACAGGCGATCTTGAATGCGGGATGTTGCGGGAGTGGGCAGCCCGGAACCACGACCTTGGATGCTGTGAGCTGGGTGAGTCCTGAAAGTCTTAAAGGGGAGCTTGCTCCTTCCCAAAACCGGTGTCAGTTCGGGGCCTGGGCGCTGGGATGCCTGGGATGAGAGGGAGACTGTAGCTTCCTCAGACCGAAAGCTTCTTTGGGGCTAACCATCCGGTGCTTTTGTCACCGAGAAAGGTTCCGGGACTGATCTGAGATTGGCATCGGGGTGCTAAGCTGAAGTGGCGGGGAGAGAGCGTGTGGAAAGTGATCAGAGGCTCGGCAGAGAGCTTCCGGGCCGCCACAGGTGATCGGTTAGGAAGAAGGTGGCGAGGGACTTTGGTGCGGGCCCCTGGGAGCGCAGGGGGGCAGCACTGTGTCGGGGTGGGCCGCTCGCGGTCACCTGCCCGCGGGGGCGGAGCGCGGCGCCCAAGCGCACCCGCCTCCCGCCTCTCGCTCCCGCCCCGGGAGGAAGCGGAGGGGCGCGGTGTAAACAGAGCGGCGGCCGTGATGTCAGCCGGTCACATGGAGCCTCTTATGGCTCGGGATGGCTCTCGGCGGGCGGGCAGCTGCGGCAGCTGCTGCTGTGGCTCGGGCGGCGGCGGCAAGAGGGGGCTCCGGGGTCGGACGGTCGGCTCTCCCTGCGCTCTCCGCACCGCGGCGTAAAGGATGTATTTTGTGATCGCAGCGATGAAAGGTGAGCTCCGGGTGGCCCGCGGGGACTCGGGTGGACTGACGGCTCCGGGGGGCGGGGAGGAGGGCGCGCAGGGGGAGGGGTGGGCGCGCCTGCCGGAGCTCACGTACAGCCTAGGGGCAGCCACTGGAACCCAACGGGGCCTCCCGGGCCACCGCAGCGTAGCCACTGGAGCCCGGAGGAGGGTTCGGCCTGCCCCGGGTTTGTGGAGCTAGACTCACGGGCCCGATCGCCCCTCCGGCGTCTTCTTAGCCGCTGTCAGTCGTCTGGGTGCGCCGGACACCCAGCGGGGCTCCCCAAAGAAAGTTTGCCGAGAGTCGCAGCGCTTGGAACGCGTAGGGAGGATCTGGCAACTGGGAGGAAGCTGGGGACGTCCACACTGGGTCCCCAGGGCCCGCACCCCGGGACAACTCTGGCCTATGTGGGGGGAGGAGCGGCAGCCAGGCCGAGCCCTGCATGCGAACGCTAGTGGTGTCATCTCCAGGACTAGTTAGCGTTCCAGGCCTGGCGTCCGAGCTCCGTACGGCCACCCCACCCTCTGCAGCTCCGAGCGCCGGAGCGCCCGAGTGGCCAACGGGTTAGGGAAGTGTGGCAACTCAGCGCTGCGTCCCTCGGACGCCGCCACTTCCGAAAGCGCGCGGGCCGGACTCAGCCCCGCGCCCCGAAGGTGCCAAGGCGCCCTCGGCCGCTACCCTGGCCGCAGCTTGCTCAGGCTAGACACTTAGGTTTGTGCATGGACGTAGGGAGAAGACAGGATTAGCCCACGGGAGAGGAGAAGCGGAGGTTAGACCGCGGCGAGGACCTACGAGCACAGGTTAGCCACGGTTAAGCCTCCCGCACCCCGGGCCTCCTCCCTGATCTGGGAAGTAAGCTGGGGGAAGTAAGGAGGAAAGTGGTTTAAGGGACGGCTGGCTTCAGGTGTCCCAGGGTGAGGCGGGAAGAAGCCCAGGCAAGTCAGGGAAGTTTGTGATGGAGACAAAGTTTAGAGGTGCGCAGGAAGTTGCTTGTGCTGCTGGGAGAAACCGAGACAGGCGCTTCGACCTTTGCAGATGGCCCTGGAAAGACTCGGCCCCGCAGCACTCTGCGCGATCGTGCGCCTGCTGGGTCCTCCCGGCGGATAATCTGCCCAAGCAGTGTGCAGGCCCGGTCGCCCGGCTTGGGGATTTAAAGCTCCATCTGTCTGTGGCTCAGTGACCGCTCCTCTCAGGGGGCAACAATTGTGAGCACCCTGAAGGTCTTGCGGGGGTTTTGCCCTCCAGCGCGGTCGCCCGGTGCTCGTTAAACGCTTACTAGGTTTAGGATTATTTTGTTGTTGCAATCCAGGATGAAGGACTCCGTACCGTATCTGCGCCGGCTTTACTTTCAGATCATCGCGTTTTTCACTAGAGATTGGGTGGCATCTTTTATTAATTATTAACAGGTCGAAGCATTCGGGACGCTGAGATGAGCTGGCTGCGTGCGATGAAATCTTTCTGTAGCATGCGCCCACGGCAAATTTAGTGCCTTTCCCCTACCACTTGCGGGAAGTGAGGTTGAATCACTTTTATAATATGTGACTGATATAACACAAGAGGGAAGAGCTTCCCCGTGGTCTTAAGTGTGTGAAAGTATTGGGGAAGGAAAGGTGTTGAGGTTTCTTATTATGTAAAAGAAATCGGTTCCCCCTCCCCAAAAGAGAATCTTGATAATTCTTCTCATTAAACCTGTTAAGTGAAAACTGACTGCAGAAGCCGCGAAGCCAGTTGTACTTCGTTCCCTCACCTCCTTAAATTCAAAAACTAGAATTTGCTGTTTGGGAAGTGCTGGTGATGGTCCTCATCCATTCTGTTTACCATTTGTGTTGGGAGAAAGGTGAGAAGCTGAGAGAGGCTTCTTTTTAATTGCTGTCTCCTCCTACTGAACAGTAAAGCCTCTCACACATGAAGGAATTGTCTTTTGATGATGTTATTTGAGGCTGATCTTTTTTAGTAAGTTAGGGCTTCTGTAGGTAGTGAAGTTCTAACCAAACTCGCCTTGTGATAAAAACCCCCGAGGTCATCAGTATCCCTCCCCGAAAACTTCCCCGCCACACGCACGGGCCCGCGCGGGCACGCGCGCGCGCACACACACACACACACACACACACACACACACACACGACTTGGGAGCTTCCTCTAGATGCTGTAAAATAATAGATTACTAGATTGATAGTATTGTCATTGAGAAAGGGAAAGGAATGTCTGTAAGTCCTCGAAGTGCAATTTTCTTTAAAGCCCAAGTTTAGAGGGGTGTGTGGGGGTGGGGGAAGAAATAGAATACTTCAGTCCCAGCCTCTTACATCTTTTGTCTTAATAGGATTGTCTTGCTTTGGTGCAAAATTTAGAAAAATAGTTTGTGGGAAAGCAAGGAATGCCGTCAATGTTTCCATATCAGATTTAAGGGAGGAAAAAAAAAAAAAACTGGCCTGGAATCATATTAAATACTTCCCTGCTGCCTCTTGGTTTTAATAGTTAAATTGGTTCCATATGCAAGAGTTTACATAATTAGATTCTTCGTGCAAAACAGAAAGGTTCTTCTTCATAGTATAGCTTTCTGGTGCATAGATGCCTGTGAACGGAGGAGGAAAGAACAAGCCGCTATAAAAAGAGAGGCATCCTCTTTGTTGCCTGATTTAATGATGTTTTTTAAAAAACATCATTAAATCAGGCCTTTTTGAACTCACCAAAGAAGAAAATCCTTTCTCTGTGTCAGTTGTCAAATTAGTTTAGGCTTAATGTGGCTCGATGCTTAGGAAGCATAACCTTGAGTTTGAGCAACTCTTCTCTTACCCTTCAGTGTGTTTTGTTTGCTTCCTTGCTTAAACAACAGATTCCCACTACCAGTTAGGTTGCTCCTTGGGCACGGAGCAAGAGTAGGGATGATGTTTATTCTGGAGGCCAGGGGCATTAGGTCTAGTTAGTCATCACAGGGACCAAGGAGCTGGTGGCTGAGTGTTAAAAGGCTTGGAGCTGGAGCAGTTGGCATTGTATGGCTCTGCAGCCTCTGTGAAAAGGGACTTGGAAGGATGAAGGCTCAGGTGGAAGCCTTCATCCTTTTGTGGCTCTTTCCTCCAGTTTCTCACACAGATGCCAAGGCACCTGGAGCCTTTGGAAATCCTCTGTGTATTGGACTTTGGTGTCACACCTAACTTCAACAGTCTGGAAGAATTTGGCTTTTGTTTTTAACCATGTGAAAATTGGATTCAATTCCTAGTCTCATTTAAAACATACTTCGTATGGTATCCCTTACCAGGCAGGGATCTGTGTCCCATTTAGGGGACCTGTGATGGATCGGACTGGAAGAAAGTGAGGTCTGAATGTTGAAAAGCAAAAACTCAAATGGCTGCCAGTGAGGAGCTGTGTGTGTGTGTGTGTGTGTGTGTGTGTGTGTGTGTGTGAGAGAGAGAGAGAGAGAGAGAGAGTGTATGTGTGTTTCTCTTCCAAGAAGGACTCAGTTCTTTGAAAGGCAGAAGGGCCTAGGCCTGAGAGATGTCTCACTGAGTAAGGGCACTTGCTGCCAAGTCTGAGGACCTGAGTTCTGCCCCTGGAACCCACAGAGTGGAAGGAAAGAACTGATTCCCACAAGTTGGCCTCTGCCTCCCCATGTGTGCCATGGCATGCACACGTCCACATGCATGAATACATAATAAATAAACATTGAAGATAATTAAAGACAGAAGGACTGAATTTGGACAGATGTAAAGAGAGCCGTGCTGGTCCTCGGGTGGTTTTTAAGTGTGGTTTTCATAGGCAGCCTCTCAATGCTATGTTTAATAATTGTGTCATAGGACGTGCACAACAAAAGCACGCTTCTGAGGGGTGCTTTGCCATCAGCCAAGCTGAATGCTCTAATGTAAACATTAGCCAGCTAAAAAACAATATGATTTCTAAGTAAACATATACTCTGTAATTTAAGTTCTGATTTTTCTTTATGTTCAGTAGCCAGATCTGTAAATAGATTCATCATTCTCTAGACCCCTTTCTCCCGTGTTCCCTTCCAGCCATGGAGAACAGAATACCAATGGGCAAGGTCAGCAAGCAGGTCATTGGCAAACATCTGAGGGAGCAGCCCGTCGGCTTTGTAACTCACTCTGTGCCTCCTAAGATTATATTTAGAAGGGGCCATTTATTTGGGCAAAAGTTAACTTCGTGGATGGATGGGTAGGTGGACAAATGCATGGATGAGTGAGTCTACCTGAAAATTTCACCATCAATAGTTCCTTGTATGGAATTTGTTGTCTGGGAATACTCTGTAATGGCGGTGTTTGGCGGTGGATGTAGCCTGTTTGATGGAGTGTTAGCTTATATGTTCATCTCCTCTTACCTTAGCACCGAAAGAAACGAGAAAGATGGTTTTTTTGTTTGTTTGTTTGTTTTCTACATACTCACAATGTTTATTGCAGAAAAATCAAAACTGCTTGAGTCTGTATGTTTCACATTTGATGGTTAAAAACCATAATCTTTAGACACAGTAAGCCATCAGCTATGCTCATTTTATATTTTTCTGATTTAAAGTAAATTTTTAAACATTCACCTGTCACATCAAGTATGAACAGATGTTCAATGCTGTTTCCAGGCTCACACACTGACCCTTTGAGGAATGACAGACAGAATCTATGCCCTTATCTAGCCACTCCCCAAGAATCCTTCCCATTTGTTCTGGCCTTTGGACTGGAGGACGGAGAGATTCAGCACCTGAGTTCTCTGGAACCATCAGTAGTGTGTGGATGACATGACAGAACAGGCTTTCCCCATAAACTGTCAGAGTGCTAGGCCTAAAGAAGAGATCTAAATAATAGCTCACATTAGCTGATGGGCAATATGGGATGGGAGGAAAGGCACTGGAAATATTTTGTTTCTAGATTTTCTTTTTTAAGTGAAACATTAGCCCCTGTTGGGATATGAGACAGTATAACTTAACCCTCTGCCCTCAATGGCTATACAAAGCAAGGCCACGTTGACTCCCGACAGTACTTTTCTTTTCTCGGTTTCTGACTTTTATCTAAGGTTGACTAGGCATTTCCCAAGCCAATCGGGGCAGGGTATCAATCTGTGTGCAGTTCATGTCTCACGTACATTCCTGTTTGTGTTGTCCGATGAGCCCATGCATTTGAGTTGAAGAAGATGAAGCTACACAGGTCATGTGCCATAGCTAATTTCTATTAGCTGACATCCCGTAGAGCCTCAACCAGGCAACTGAGTCCCACCATCTTCCTGTCGGCCCATAAAGAAAGGAAGCTGTAAAATTGCCCTGTACGTAACTTTGCCTCTAGTTAGTGTAAATGATAAGTCTGCCGTTTATATGGGGGAAAAATAGATTCAATTATGTAATGCTTTGCTGAGCCTAATATCTTTAAATTACTCTTTAATAAAATCAATTTGGTACAAATGGGGTTATTCTTATTTGCTTCTCGTTGCTCTTCGTGATTTTCATTAAGCCTGCTTGATACTAAGATCAGGGAGAAAACCAAGCTTGACTTTCCTAAATAACATAGAATAGCCTCATGAAGTGCAGCTGACCTTTGCAAAGAGCCATCATTATGACAGAATTCAGTCATATTTGTCTGCCTGTCCCATTTATCTTTAGACAAAGAAGGGGGGGGTTACAAATGTGTCTTTTTATTTAAAAACATTTCATGTGGTCGAATGCTTGTCAGCATGGTTGTGTTGATAGCTACGGGGCGTCTGTACATATTGTTAAGAAGCTTCGTGTCTTTCACATCAGCAGAAATAGAAGTTTTCTTAAAGAGCTGCAGAAGCTCACTTCTTGCTGGGTTGGCACTTAACCTCTCCCAGGTACTGGATAGGTGCTGTTATTTCAGAGGCTTGAGAAGAAATGAAACTCTAAGTCACTCGGATTATATGTCCCATCAGCAAGTGGGTGTTCTTCCACAACATCCCTGTGACATGAATGCCATGTTATGCTTGAAACACCTCTTATGATGGGGCGCTCACTCTCTCTGAGGTAGCTTATCCCATGTTGAATTAGAAAGATCATCGCATATCAAGCAGACAGGCCTGCTTAGTTCTTGTAACCCTCTAGTTCTAAGCCCACCTTCTTCCAGTGCTGTGTGGGACACATGTAATCCTTCAAACTGAAGACTGATATTTGAAAACAAGTATACACACACACACACACACACACACACACACCTCTAAGCTCTGGTGTCCCTCTGCCTCCCATCTCACTCAAAGTTCACCTTTCAGCCACCTCACAATCTTGCTCAATTTCTTCCTCAAATAAAAAACGCACTTCAGTTCATCTAGAAACACTTGACATTTTGATGCAAAAAGTGAGGACTAGCTGCCTAATATGATGTGGCTGACTTGATGCTTAACTGAGAGATTAACAACAACAAAAAACCAACAACTTTATTTCAAACATATTAAGGTACATAAAGAAGGCTCGATAACTCGATTGGGGATCAATCCTGGTGGTAATTGTTGTAATTTGGGAAAGTGGGGTCTTAAGTGTTTATAGGTACTTTATTTGACTTATGTTGATTATTTGAACTATCCAGGAAAAAAATTAAAGTCACAAAAATAATTATAGGAACATTATAAGCGCTTATGTGCTTTTTTTTTTCTTTTGCAATGCAGTATCACATCTGAGATAAGGCTGCCCTCTAGTGGATACTTGCTCATGACAGGCAAAAGCAATGCCAGTGCCAATGAAATTCCCATCAGGCTAGTGGAAAAGGTCAAAGGTTGTGAATATTTTGAATATTTTCTCAACGGCTGTGGGGCATTCTTCTCTAGTTTCAAAGGTGTAATTCATTATTTTGTGCAGTTATTAGAAATGGCTTATTAGATAACAAATCTAATGTTTTCTTGGAAGGGAGGAAGGGTCATTTTTAAGAAACTTAAGCTCTATTAAAGCTTGTTTGTAGCACCCTGTTGTCTATACTAAATTTGAGTGGCATTTGGTTGGTGAGCAGATAAACCTGTATTAAAAATCCTTTTTTCGTTGTAAAAGTTTTAACTTCAATTCTGTTCTCCACCCTCGATTTTTCTTTAAAAAAAAAAAAAAAAGTTAGTGAAATCCAGCATTGTTCATTTTCAAATCAAGACATTTACACATACACACACAGAAGGGGGGAGGGGAGAGAGGGGGAGAGAATATCAATAATTAAAACCACTGATGATCTTTTTGGCATCAGAATAAGCTGTTTAGCTCTTTGGTTTAATTCACTCAAACTTTCAGGTTGTCTAGAAAATAAAGTATATATGATACAGGGTAATTGAGCTTGAGAGAGTTTGCAGGTTTAAACTACTGGAGATAGGCTAGGGTGTTGCTCAGTTGGTAGAGGGCTTGCCTAACATTTAGAAGGCCCGGTGTGTTCAAGCTCCGGTTCTGCATAAAGCAGGCATGGGGGTGCACTCCAGTAATCCCAGCGCTTGCGAAGGTTATCCTCAGTCAGCTACGTTAGAAAGTTGACACAGACCAGCCTGTAAAACAAAAGACAGGGCTCAAAAACAGACAGACAAATGAAAATAACAACACACATAAAAGCACTCTGTGTAGAGTCAGAGAGAAGAACTCATCTGAGTAATAGTTTTAGGCTCTTTAGTGAGCTTTGAATTTGGCTTTGCCTGATGTATCAACCATGAAACAGTCTTACCTCTGTGGAGGAGCCAGAGGCACCTAGGTCCTGAAAATACTGATTTCCCCACTGAAATGCCTTTTGGGGGCAGGGGGACACACTCCAGAGGTGTAAGAACATGAGATAGGGTGGGATTTTTCATGCCTTGAAGTTTGGGACCAGAGATGTAATAGCAGAGATAACCAAGATGAGAGATACCACTGGGATTTTAGAGGAGGATGGGTCTTGCCTTGCCGATACTCGAAAGAGGAAACTGGAACTTTTCATGAAAACAAGGCAAAAACAACAACAGGAAAAAAAGGGTTGGAGTGGGGGGGGGCAGAGAAACTGCTGCTTTGGCCCGTTGATCTTAGAAATAAGGTCGTGGTTAAGAAGTGAGGACTTGTGGTTAGGTTGAGATCAGCTATTGAAGCAAAGTGTTTTGGTTTTTCTTTTTTCCAAAGTGCACCACCCAGAAGTGTGATCCGCAGGCTGTTTGTATTTTTCTTTTCTTTTCTTTCTAATTTTTGTTTTGTTTTGTATTGTCACAGATTGTTATCTTCATTTCTCACTTGTGATTTCTCCAGAACACAGTGCAAGCATTAATATTTCTTTCGGACAGTGCTTAAGCGTTTCCTGTATGCTAGACCATTCTGGTGCCACCTGTATGCTGTGATAGTCAGATTCAAGCTCTTCCTGTCAATCAGGTGTCTTGGGTGGTGAATCAGCATTTAAAAAAAAAAAAAAAAAAAAAAAAAGATGCTGGCAGCCACAGTTAACCAGAGAGGACTAGTCTGAGGGTTTTGGGCTTGCGAGTTTGTAGTTTCTCAGAGGTATATACCATTTGAAAACAAAGAGACCTGACTTGGCGACACACAAAACTATCCGATCCCACAAAACATTAATTGGTTAAGGCCCACTCTTACGTTTATGTGTGAACATGGTTTGATTTTAAGTAGTCAAAGAGTTAACTATAAAATATCTTCACAAATGATCCTAGGACTGGTTCCTGAACCTGGAGTAAAGCTTCTAACTGGAGTCTGTAACAGGTAGATTACTGAGTCCCACCTAGAGATGGCATGATGGAGTCAGTGTTGGGTGGGGCCCAGAGGGTGGATTTAATCAGCATCCTGGGTGTTTCTGATGCAGGCAGGGCATCCTTGGGCCTCAATTTGTTACACCCTTGTGTTCAGCGCTGGGGTGGGTGGTGGGCTGCTCTACTCCTCAGTGGTTCCTAGAGACCAATCAACGACATCCCATGGAAGGCTTTTATCTTGCATAGAGTTCTGTTTCTGGTGATTTGGGCCAAAGCCAATGAGTCAGAATTCACAAAAGTTCTTCTGATGGTCGTGAGGGTTAGATCAGTTTGGAAAGCTATGGTCTGGCCTCCTAACTAAGGACAAAAGCAAAGCTCCAACAGTGAATGATCTTAGGGTAAACACAGGTTTCCTTGGGGTCCACTGAAAAGAAATAGGGATGGGAACCCAACGTGAGGGATTTCTGCCATCACTTCAATAACAGCCACACTTGAAATAGTTTTCTGTGTCCTTGCTAAACATCAACATGGAGGAGGAAGTGGGTAAAATGTTACCCCCAGATCTCTTAACCTCAAATAACCTAAGCAGGAGAGGGTCCTGAGGTAGTCTAGGTAGTCCAATAGAGGTGCTCATAATAATGGCAAAGCTCTGTACTCCTTTTTCTGAATGACACTGTCCGGAGTTCTGGCCTCTGTTTGCGACATGGACTCAGTGAGTTCCAGACCTGTATGTGGAAACTGTATCTCCCAGAGCAGGTGGGTGTCTACCACAGAGTCCAGGCCAACTCCAATGGAAACAGCAACGTCTTTCCCATTGTTGCCCTTTTAATTTTTTTATTTAATTTTTTTTTTATTTAGCAATAAAGTAAAGATTCCTCACCCCTCAAGCTCTTCCTAGGCACCTCCTATGAACAAAAGGACCTTTCTCAGGCATAAGCATCCTCCGAGTGTGTCTGAAGTGGCCAGGCTGGGGGAGTGGGGTTAAAGGAGCCGACTCCAAATGACCAGACAGACACCTTGTCTCTGATTCCAATAACCAGACATCCTGCCTTTTGTGTAGAGTGCGTTCTCATCTGGAAACGCCAGTAACGTTGGACTCTGAGTGGTGTGGAGGGAGAACAACACTCCAACCGCTCTGGCCCTGGGAAGTGGTTGTGCACTATACCCCATTGCTTGGGCCAGCTTCAATGCTGTGGGTTGTGTGGGCAGTGGTGACCATGACATATGTAGTCTATGTCCTTGGTGAGTGTACGCTGTGGTGGGTGATGTTCGAGTAAACATGCCAGCTGCCTTCATATAGGTAGCTGCAGCAGCACAGGCAGTCTGACAGAAATAGGATGGCTTGGTGGGTGAGCTGGAGTGTGCTCAACCACAGGGTTTCCCCAACCCTTTGCTATATGCCCTGCAGTAGGCCTAGAAGGGAGCTCAGAGGCTATCTGGTCTCTCAGCACCAGTATTGTCAATATGTTAGACTGGACGGGACTTTCAGAGGCTCTTGGGGATCAGAGAGCTGGCGCATTTAAGAATTCTCACTGTACTTACAGGGGACCTGATTTTTATTCCAGCTGCTCATACCAGACTGCTCATAACCACCTGTAACTCCAGCTCCAGGAGATCCAACACCCTCTTCTGACTTCCTGTACTCATGTGCTCATACCCCCTCACAGGCACATGCTTAAAAGTAAAATTTTAAACCATATATGTGTATCTGTGAGTGTGTGTTGTCTATTTGAGATTCTGGTGATCTTGGTCCGATGGCATTGGTGGATCGCAAGTGCTGGGAAATTGTAAGCTTCGTAGGTGATTCTGACTGAGAAATTGCTTATGTTCAACGTCCTTTATTTTATGTATGAGTCAACTGGTCCCCAGTATTGCCACATGGTGTTGAGGAGTGGAAAGCCCCTACGTGTGGAGGGAAGCCGAAGATGAAGACATGGGGTCCGGATCTGTTGCATGGAAACTGGCAGGTTTTTTTTTTCCACCTGCTCTCTTTCCCTGTTTGTAAAATTAGAAGGTTGTGATTGACAGCTGCCAAGGTCTTTTCCAGAGCTCACGTTTCTATAAAAATGTTTCTGTTACAGTTGAAAGGTGGGCTGGGGTCTCGTACAAGATGTAGGAAAGGCACACAGAAGCCTGCTGACTTCTTTACTCCATGTCCCCAGCTATAATTGCCTAAGATACTTCAGTCGGCTAACCAGCTCCTTTTGGAAGTGAAAATTCTAAGGTAGAAAGGGGTAATTGCTAATGCCAGCTATTTAAACACATTTTAAAACAAGAAGGCTTTCATTAATATTAACAAATATGCCCGGACTTAGTTCTGGCAAATTACAGCCCTGCTTTATCAAGTTCTAGCCCAAAGCCTTTTCCATTTTTGATGGTTGAGTTGAAACCTAGGGGGTGGGGAATTAGCTGAAAAATGAAAACCACCAAACAGCCTTAACCACTGTATTCCACAGCCTTAACCACTGTATTCCACAGCCTTAACCACTGTATTCCACAGCCTTACCCACTGTATTCCACAGCGATTGTATTCCCAACTGTATACTAAAGCCTCAGCTCCCTAAGAGATGTACTATCTCCCAATGTGTTTGCCCTGGTTAGTAGGCAGAAATAGTGTTTCTCCTGTGCCACCTGCTTGAGAAAAACAAAACAAAACAAAACAAACAAAAAACAGGAAAACAAACCAGAAGGAAGCATGGAAATCTGTCCCTACTTCATCTGAGGCCTGGAATCCCAAAGAAATTGAGTTTTATTGCAATGGTGATCAGAAGAAGGGTCTGTTAGAGACACCAGTATCCTGTGATGTAAGTGATGATAGGGGTGAGGGGGATGATATTTGACATTTCCAGAAGTGATTGAAAGCAAAGTTTGAAAAGAAAATCTGATGGGAGTCAGCCCATGAAACTAGAGTTGTATCTTCAACGGCGTCTTTAAAGACTGTGCACATTGCCTGTTTCTGGTTGGGTAGACATTTAAAGGGGAAAGCGAGGCTTCTATCCAGCAAAATCGACTAACAGAAGCTTCCTGTTTCCACCACTGCAGAGAGGCAAAGTTGTTACAATGAGTTAAAACGGTTCAAACTTTTTGGCAGCCTCTCTCTCAGCAGGCCCCTACTGCTGCTGCCTCCACGGCCTCCTCAAACTCCTTTAAAAAGTTTCTGTGTCGTTTCTAATGGTTGCTTAGGAGAAATACTGATCAAACTCCTCGTTTTGACTGCTAAGATGGCTCAAGAGTTCTCGGGTTGTTTTTATTTGCTAGAAATTTGTTTTGCACTTAAGCTTCTCTTGTTGAGGGAGTTTGGTTACCAGCCATCTGATGACGCCTCAGGGTGTTTACAGAAAACGTGGGTGCTGCAATTATATTGGAGCACAGCCCTCCCCCACCACAGATAGCACAGTAATCAGCAGGAATGGGAAAACATGTATTTAAGGATTTGATGCTTGTAAAAAAAAAAGGGGCCCCTGTAAAGGAACATGGTTGTTCAGATGTGAGAAGTGACTGGCGGCTCTCCTTGTAGGCATGCTAGTAACAATAAAGTCTCCAAGTTCAACATCAAAGCCGTCACAGTTTACTCCACCAGTGACTTGCACATCAAAGGGGAGCTTAAGACAAAGGGAGGAATGCTTTACCTCCTGGCCAGATCCTTTGGGGGTGGGGTGGGGGTGGGGGCTGGGGTGTAGGGGATGGCTTGCAGATCCTCACTTTAAAAGGCAGGACAAATGAGAATGGCTTTCCCTGGGATCACTTGACTTTTGTGTAGGAAAGACTGATCACAGGATGGGATCCTCTCTGGCTTCTTTTAAGCAGCAAACTCTGTCCAAGGTGGGCATCTCAAACTCCACCTAATATGCTACGTGGAATTCTCTGCCAAATAGGACAGTTTAAACTGGGTGAGCTTGTAGTTGGTTGTTGAATTACGCCTGACAACATAATTTGGGACCTCAGTTTGTAGTTTTTTCTCTTCTCTTCCCCCCACTAACCTTATGGGCGGGGTCTTGCTGAATCAGACATGTGGTACTTAACAGGTGTGTGTGTGTGTGTGTGTGTGTGTGTGTGTGTGTGTGTAAGAGAGAGAGGAGAGAGAGAGAGAGAGAGAGAGAGAGAGAGAGAGAGAATGAAATTTAGACCTGTTAAACCAGCTCTTAATTAATCACCGGGCCTATGTCTCCATTCCCCAACTCATGTCTTGTGTATTCCAAAATGCTGAGGTTAGAACAAGAGTCAAGAGCTGAAGACACACACCCCTTGAATATTACATTGAAAATAAAACCAGCCCTGCAAGTATTAGGGGTGGTTTGAAATGATATGCTCCCCCCCCCGCCTTTGAAATTTGAGATTCTTTTATAGTTGAGCTTTAGTAATTTACTCATTTTTAAATGCTATTGAAAAATAGTAGTACCCAGTGCAGTCATTAATAAATACAAAGCAGCCTTCTCGGGGCTCTGGGGAAACTTAATCAACACACAGTGTTACTAATTGATGCTATACTGAGCCGGCAGAAGCAACGGATCAGTAAACAGAAGTTAGAAAGCAAGAAGTTAGGGAACTGTAGGGATTATGTCGACATCAAGGGCTGGAAATTATAATAAGGACTCTTTAGGGGAGTATTCATTTGCATGCGGCTGAATTAGGACACCCGATTATTTTTGAAGACAATGGTAAGAATGTACTCCAAGTACTCATGGTGTGAAAGGTCTAAAGGAGGGATCTCAGGCAGGAGCTGAACTAGTTTTTTCGGGTTTTCTTGGGGGGAGGGGTGTTTTAATTCATGACCGCTTGATAATTTTTCAATAACATATGGTATAGTGGCTTCCTTTCTTAGGAATGCTAATGAAACCAAATGCACAGATTTTCTGTTTCTATTTATGTGTGTGTTTTCTGTTTCTATTTGTGTGTGTGTGTGTGTGTGTGTGTGTGTGTGTATGCCCCCCCATGGGTGTACATGAGTCAGCTCTCCCCTTCGACTGTGGGTTCTAGGTGTCCACCTTAAGTCCATAGGGCTCCCATGGTCATCACCTCTTCTTACTGAGCCACACAAAAATGCATATTGAATTACCACAATTGAATGTTTTAAAGAAGTAAATAACAGCAGGAGAACAGGTGGGTGGAGACAGAATTAAACTAAACCTTTTAAATCTTCTTTGCCCCAACTCTACCAGGACACAGGCCTTGAGCAGATTAGACAGCTTTTGATTTTCTAGTCTCCACAGCCCTCCACAGAGTGGTCCTCGGTGTGTCACCCAGGCCTCCCGGAGGGTTCCCAGGGCCCTACGGTGAACAGCACCAGTGGGGAAAACTGCTGAAACTTCAGCTTGATTCCAGGCTGTGGTACTCCGTGGTGGCCATGGACTCTTTCAGTACTGCATACTTGGTGTTAATAAAAGGAAAGAGTCAGTGCCAGTTACATTTAAGAGTATCCTTGATGAGACAATACAAAAAACATACTAATTTTAAATTTTTAATTTAAATTTTTTTTTGTATTAGTATTGTGGAGGATATACATGATCTGGGATCGGGGTTGGGGAGCTGCATGTCGTTGCTCACCATGAAGGTCAGAGAACAACATTGTAGAGTCAGTTCTCTCCTTCCACCTTTAAGTGAGGAATCTAAGAATCAAATTCCAGACTCCGAGTTTAAGTGCCCTTAACTGCTGGGCCCTTTTGCTAACCCTAACTTTATTCTGTTTTGACCACTGAGCACATGCCTTTGGTGTGCTCTCTGAAAAATGTCTGCTTCATTCTGAAGGACCAGTCTGTCTCTGTAGACAGAGTGTTGTACCCTTGTCTGCATCAAGAGTTAAGTTGGTACTTTTTAAATGGAAATCCTTGTGCTTTGACAGAAGGGCTGACTGTGGTCGGTGAGACTTGGGGATGTGTCACAAAGCCTCTGTGAAGTGAATCAAGTGTCTGTCACTCAGAGAACAGTCAGCTGTGTTTCTTGTCAATATGTTCAATCTTGCATGCAGAAACGATGGGTTTGGAATATGTGGGTCCAACCCCATGATTGACCTGATACTTAGAAGCTGCTCTGGTGTTGCAGGGGGCGGAGAGCTAACCATGTTGAGGCCCTGAGATGATCGATTCTGATAAAAGAGATGTGTCACCCCTTGGAAAACTACAGAACTTAGTGAACCAACCCCATCCCTGTGAAACCAATACAGAGGATTACAAAACCTCAGCCACAGGACAAGATATAGCAACTGATTTGAATTGAGCAGAACATGAAGTCACTGGTGTGGTTTCAGGATCTTTATTCTAATTAATCGATTGCTGGGTACCCGTGGGTCCCGCCTCTAACTCAGCACTTGTGAGGCAGGAAGTCTGTCTTTAGTTTGAGGCCGCTTGGTCTCCAGAGAGAAATCCTGTCTCAAAAACAAACAACCCAAACCAAAAAAAAAAAAAAAAAAAAAAAAAAGGCGGGGGAGGGGGGGGACTCCCACTTGTTAAGTCTGTGTGAAACATCATAGAATATCCAGAGTTGCCTGAAGAGGCCTGTGATATGGCTTATGTGGTAGAGCAGCTGCCTAACCTGAAGGAAGGCTTTTCCTGAGGTGGCGCAGAGGGTGGTGCTTCTTCCCAGCACTCAGGAGGTGGAGGCAGGAGGAGCAGAAGTACAAAGTCATCCTTGGTTTCAGAGAAAATTTTAGACCAGGCTCCCCGCTTGTGCGTGTGCATGTGCGTGTGCGTGTGTGTGTCTGTGTGTCTGTGTGTCTGTGTGTCTGTGTGTCTGTGTGTCTCTGTGTGTAAAAATACTATTAAAAGTAACCTCTCCTTTGTCCAGTCCATTATCTGGGTGTCACTGGATTTTCTTCTCACACATTCCCCAAGAGAACATCACAGAACACATTGAATACAGAAGCAGCCATGAAACTCCACAGATGAAAAAGATTTATTAAAAAATAAAAAATTAGAAAATCCAACATTGGTTTTTTTGTTTTGTATTGTTTTCCTTGTTGTTGTTGTTGTTTTGTTTTGCTAAATTCTGGTGGAATATTCTTAATTTTTTTTTGAATGCATGGAAGTAAATGTTTTTAACTGTTGCCAGTGTTCCTTTTGTAAGGTGCTAGTTATTGATGTACAACCCACAGAAACAAATGCTCCTTTGTGGCTTTGTTGTTGTTGTTTGTTTATTTTTCAAGGCAAGGTTTTTCCTGGATGTCCTGGAACTCATTCTGTGGACCAGGATGGCCTGGTCTCAGAGATCTGCCTACCTCTGCCTCCTGAGTGCTGGGATTAAAGGCATGTGCCACCACCACTGCCTGGCTCCTTGAGGCTTTTATGAGTATAAAATGACCCAAAACCCCAGGGTTGGATAGTTTCTCTTGTGCTACAGTTTACTCCAGGAGGAAGAATTGGTGGCAGAGTCTGAGGTGCCAGCGGAAGAACTTTACATATAGGCAGATTAGTGTCGATAATTTATTAAACAAGGCACTTTCAGTTACAAATTTATATTCCACTCTGCAATAACATCCCATCCTTCATAGCAGAAAAAAAAAACCCACAGTAGCTGCTGGTGTATTTTCTGTGTTTGTTGTTTTGTTGATACAGCAGAGAAACACTGTAAAATGGTGGTTTACGTTTTATTATGATTTTTATCTATAACTTTCTACAACCTACATTAGCAATACCGGCACTGGTGAATTCCTGCTGTGAATTTCCTGTTTGGTTTGGACTTATGTAGAAGAGATGATATTTTGAACAGTTAGTCCCACTAATAGCTATGTCCCAACTCCTGGAAGCTGTGAGACTTCAGCCACTACCTGTGGCCACATTGGTGAATTTCATCACTGTGTGACGGCCCCCCTTCACAGCAGCTGTCAATCACCCTCCTCCAGACCTTCTCCATTAGGGAACAGTCAGCCCAAATATCTCTTGGCACCCAGAGTGTGACGAGAAGGCTGAGCCCTCATCTAGCTTCAGATACACTTGGCAGAATCTGCTCCATTACTCTAATTAAATGCATGAAAGCCCGACCTTCCCTGAAATCTCTCGGGGAAAAGAGCATGCAGGCTAGAAAGCAATGCCTAATATTTGTTCCTAATTTTATAATCACTTTTTTGGCATCTGACATAGAGATGTGTACGCTGCCCTCTCTGACTGGGCCATGGCCTCTTTGTTATTCTCAAGTAATGGGCACGGGGGTCTCGGATTCTCATTGGCTTCTGATGCAAAGGCTGCTGGTGGAGAAGCAAATACGCTTGGCGCTCCGATGCCAGTAACTGGGAGAGAACTGGATGCCTCTGGCGCCTGATGGGTCTTGGTGTTGGGATGCCTTGCTCCTGGCTTGGTTTTATTGGCCAATTAAAGGTAGAGGCTGGGCACGCTCACTTGTATAAACAGAGATTGTGCAATGGCCCCAGCCAGGCTGGCCATGAGAAAGCCCTTCCCCCAAATGGAGAGCTGGGCAGAAGGATTGCTGAGTTTCAGAACAGCTCACAGCATTGAATGGGTTCGAGATGAGGCTAAGAGGAACGGAAGCAAAGCTGACTCTGTCCTCATCCAGAAGGCCGCTGGGAAGGTGAAGCGGCTGCAGCCCTGCCTCTTTAAAGAGTTAGAGAAGTAACTGCACCTCTTTTGCTGGATAAAAAGAAAGCAAGTAGCTGGAGCAGTGGCTCAGCAGTTAAGGGCACTGGTTGTTCTTGCAGAGGACCCTGGTTTGGTTCCCACACTGGGAAGCTCACAACCACTTGTTAATCCAGTTCCGGGTCTGATGCCATCTTCTGGCCACCATGAGTACCTGCATTCTTAGCACCTCTCCTTCTCCCTCTTCCCCTCCCTCCCTCCCTCCCTCGTCTGTCTGTCTGTTTCTCTCTCTCTCTCTCTCTCTCTCTCTCTCTCTCTCTCTCTCTCTCTCTCTCTCTCACACACACACACACACACTAAAAAACAATAAAAATAAATCTTAAAATGAAATATTCAACTTTCCCTCCTGGAAAATAACATGTCACAATTATCCCCTTCAAAGTAAAACAGAATCTTGTGCTTTTTTTAGATGTATTTATTTATTTTATATATATATGAGTACAGTGTAGGTGTCTATAGACACATTAGAAGAGGGCATTGGATCCCATTACAAATAGTTGTGAGCCACCATGTGGTTGCTGGGAATTAAACTCAGGACCTCTGGAAGAGCAGCCAGTGCTCATAACTGCTAAGCCATCTTTCTAGCCCTGATTTTTGTGTATTATTAAATTCCTAGCATTGTCCTGGTGGTCCTGTTACATGACTTAGATTTTACATACTAAATTGTGTAGAATTTAGCAGTTTTGACCAGGCAAAGAAAACTACCAAAAACCAAAGATCAGTGTTGGCTCAGAACATTCATCAAAATTGTATTCATAACTTTAACTGACTCTGTTGGAATATTATTACTTTATTATTATTTTGGGGAGGCACACGTGCCATGATACATATGTAGAGGTCAAAGGGCAACTATATAGAGTTGATTTTCTCCTTCTGCCTTTCTGTGGGTCCAGGAAATCAGTCTCAGGTAAGGTTCCAGGGATCAAACTCGGGTCATCAGGATTGTTGGCCAAGTGCTTCTCCCTGCTGAGCCATCACATTGGCTTCATGTGGCACTTTGATATAAAGCTTACTCAGAAGGGAAGAGCAGAAACGTGCTAATATATTTTTGGAACTGAGAATAGACTCAGCTCCGGAATTTTCCAATCATTGTATAAACACTATTTTTAACAACTCTAATATTTTCATTCTTTGGGAATTTCATTATGCATACAATATATTTTGGTCACACGCACCCCCTACTCTTACCTCTAACTCCTCCTCGATCCATCTCAGTACCCCAAGCTCCTCCCAGCTTCATATTGTCTTGATATAGTATATTTCTATAGCCCACCTAGTCTTGTGCTGCCCACACATTCATAGGTCTGGAACATAGTTCACTAGCCAGGGACCACACCATTAAAACTGACCCTCCTAGAAACTGTCAACTGCCACAGGCTTTTAGGCTAGAGATTGGGGCTCCTAAGTCCCTCTTGTTTCTACCATGGAACAAACTTTTTGTTTATCCCAGTTCTTCATACTTCCTCTTAACAAGATGAAGTGGAATTTATAGCCTTGCTTGCAGTGGGGAAAGTAAAGGTACCTAAGACTATCTTCCTTTATAGACCTTGGGTAAACACTGACTGCTCAGTGAAATAATGGGGTCGGTGGACAGGAAAAGGTGAGATGGTTCCGTGATGTTGCCATAGGAAACTGAAGGTCTTCTACAGTGTAATGCTATCTGGGCACTTTCCAGCTCCCACTGAAGGTTCTAACCCAGAGCTAGCCATAGCGAACTGGGCCTTGTTTTGAAAGCAAACACACACACACACACACACACACACACACACACTCACACACACTCACATACACACACACGCTCATATTGGAGGATCTTACTGCTCTTCTTGCTTAGCTGTATGTGGCCACATACAAAGGATATCAAGTGGATCCATCTCTCCAGACCTCTGGCTGTCTCCTGATCCCCAGCTCAGGACTTTGGTCTTGTGGCCTGCTCTGGCTCTTTGGGGTGGCATCAGATACATGAATAAAGATGTCAAGGAGCTTACATATGTATAAGAAAAGGCATGTCCAGCCCAGTGAGATGGTTCAGTGTGTAAAGTACTTGTCACATAAGCCTGATGACTTGAGTTTAATCCCCAGAACCCATAGAAAGGTGGACGGAGAAAAACCAACACTACTAAGTTGTTTTCTGACCTACACACATATAAACACACACACACACACACACATACACACACAGGCACACACATGCAGGCACACACATGCAGGCACACACATGCAGGCACACACGTAGGCATACCCCACATCTACACAATAATAAATACATTTTGAAGGAAGAAAGTCCATTGTATGAATCAGGAAACATTTCCAAATAAATCTATGACCTCCTAGAAATTCTATACTCTAGTTAAAGGAATTTGAGCAAGTCTTAAGACCCCTAGATTTTATCATCCAAAGCATAAAGAGAAAGTATCTACCTGGTAAGGAATTTAGAAAAGAGGGAACACATATGAGAGGCAGGATGCCTCACCTCTAACAGATGCTAAATTACTATACAGTAGGTGTGACATTATAATGAAGGTAATCATCCTCTCTTATACATGGTCCACGGTACAGATCACATAGTCAAGATAGAAGTTATGAGAATGGCTTTGTCCGAGCTTATCTTGCCTGGCACACATTGTACTTGAACCCAAGCCCTGTGTATGTTGTGGTGGTGGTGGTGGTGGGTGTTCTTTTAAACATGTCAGTGGATACTAAATACAAAGGAATGCATTAAGCATGTGATATGGGCTAGGTACATTACAAAGTGGTAACAGCTACCTAGGCAGCAAAGAATGATAAGGGCAAATGCCTGCTCAGACACACACACACAGTTTATGGCAGGGAACATGATGGGCACAGAGGAGTCTTGATCAGATTGAAGGCCTAGTTGCAGCTTTCTGGAAGAGATAAAGGCTGAGCAGAGCTTTGAAGCAAGGAAAAAGGTCACTCCCAACAAAGGGGAGAGCTGATGAAAACTCAAAAGGGGTCAACAATTGCCAATTTGGGGGACAGCAAGAAGTTCAGTGTGTCCAGCTAGAGACTGCTGGAAATGAGGCACCCAGAGGGAGCTACAGGGTTCAAATTGTGAAAAGCCCTGGCTGCCACTCTCTAGGGTGGTGGTCTTTGGTTTCAGAGTGATAGGGATGTGCTCAGGGAGGTTGCCAGGCATTTTTAAGGCACACAGGGTCACTTAGTACAATCAGATGGACTTAGTGGCTTCCCTTTGCTTCATCATTTGTGGAGGGGGCAGATAAAAAGCTTTGGGGACCCTTCTCTGGTATGATTTGGATATCAGTGCACATGCTCCCCCCACCTCTGTGTGCTGTCATGAGATGCAAGAAAGGTACCCATTATGGACTCTTTCAATGGATTTTTTTTCTTGCATTTTGCTTATTATAAATTGATTCCAGGACTTCATTATGGTGTCAGCAGAGATGAATGGGGCAGTAGTGTTTTGCCTTGCGCTGCCAGAAGGAGGGAAAACAAGTCTGTACGGAGCCGTAGTTCAGTCACGCTGCTTGCAGAAGCAAGGCCATGAAAGGCTGGAGCTGCGAGGCTTTGATTCTAGAAACCCCCGTAGCCCTGTGGGTGCTACAAGCAAAGGCGTAAATTAAAGGTTGGAGCCTGCTTTCAAGTATCGACTATCGAGCAAAAGGCTCAGCCCACACTCATGCACTTACTCGGGCTTGTTAAAATAAAAATGCGATCTTGGCTGGGCTCGTGTCGCAGCCGGTGTAATTATGACATTGAAGACGGCTGTTTGAATCGGGGCTGCTACAGCACGCCGTTTATTTAAAGATAGGCTTGGCAATTTAATACACGTTAGGCAGGACTGAGGTCCAAATCAGGCAAAGCTTTGTTGCTAGCTGCCTCTCACGTCACGTTTCTCCTCCGGGTAATCCAGGTAAATACCTGGAACTAGACAAATTGAGCCAGAGTAGAGATGGTCTGGTTCCCTGACTGATGGTCTGTTCAAAGTTGCCATGACATTGTTGGCTCTCAGTTATTTCACAGATGAGATGTGATAATATGTTTAAGTTGATTGGCTTCTAATAATGTAGTTTATTATAGGCAGTGTTTGTATGTTTCCGTGTAGTGTATGTATGTGTGTGCATGTTTGTGTGTGCGCGCGCCGGCGGGTGTGGAGGCCAGAGGTCAACACCAGCTGTTGTCCCCCTCCAACCACTCTCCACTCTCCTTTTCCTAGCATGTGATGGTCCGAGCCATTCTCTACTCCCCACTCTTCCTGGCTACATGGAGCCAAGCACAAAGCATCTTCTCTGAAATGATTCAGCTTGTCTCCATTGACTGAGCTGCTTTTTGTGCTTAAGGCCACTCGATTATGTCACTTAAGACACCCCTGAAGTCAAGTCTGGGAGACCGAAGAAGAGGTGAGGCGGTGCCCAGCCTTTGTCCACAGACCTGTGGGATCTCATACAAGGAATTCCACCCTTGAGCCTCCTCTCTTCAGGAGTGCTGGCTCTTGCATCTCTACATTCAGATAGCTGGTATGTGTAAGCTAGATTGTTCTTTTTTTTTTTTTTTCTTTTTTCTGAATCTCCTCATATTCTTCCCTTTCTCGTAGACTTTTTAAAGGGGTCACAGGATGGTGGTAATATGTGTTTATGTTATGTGATGTGTGAGTTTTGATGGTTACCCAGTTGGGAGCAGACTCTTCATTGTGCAAAGGGTCAGCTCAGTGCAACCACCTCCTAGCCACTGGGCATTGTGCAGAATATCCCAACTGTAGACCATAGAGGGCATCTCATCCAGTGTGATCACAATCAAGTAGATGGGAGATTAAAGGCCAAGTCTAGGTTGATTTGGAGGAAGGTTAAAGACCAGAATCAGGGTCTCCTCATTCCTTTGCCATGGTCTGTGCATAGCTCATACTTCTCTGTACACAGCACTAAGAATGTCAGGGCAATACTATAATTCAGAGATGCCGTAAGTGTCATATTACCCCCGTGTACCACTAGTCATTAGTCATTTACGTGAGTGTGTATCTATATGAGTGTGGTCCATGTATGCTGTACATACATGATGAGTGTGTACGTTGGTATGCAGACTTATATAGGTACTGAGGGTGTCAGCCAGCCCTCTTAACCACTGAGCCACCTCTCCAACCCCCAGGTTTTATATTTTCAAAAAATAAGATTGTTTTTAACAAGTGGAAAAGTACAAGGAAAAAAAATCTAACTGAAGGCCTGCATATGTACAGAGGTATTAATGTAGTCTTTAAGGGCACAGAGAAACAGGAAACTACTGCCAATATAAACTACAGTGATCTCTGGACTATGTCCGGGAAGCCAACAGAATCATGTCCCTTCATTCTGAGCGTCATGAAAGCACGCCACTCACTGTCGGCTGTGGTCTTCTAATCCCTCTCTCTAGCCCCACACCCAAGCAGAACCAAGGAGAGTACATAACCACCTGATTATGTAAGGTAGTGTTGGCAGAGCCACTAGCTGGCAAAATAAAGAGAGAAAGAAGGGATGGGTAGAAAAATTATCAGTCGTCCAACACTGGACCATAGAGGGCAGAGTAGAGACCTGAATGAATAATAATCTGGTAGTGTGCATTCTTCCTGTCTCGTAAGTGGGTCCTGACAGCTATCTAGTCCACGTCACTGGTGTGAGTTGGGAGGCAAGAGGAACTCAGAAAGGTTAAGTGGCTGGCTCAACCTCACCACTTAGCAGCAGAGTCAATTTTGGAACTTTGGTCTCTTGACTCTCAGTGCAATGGCCCAACTACTGTACCATGACCTTCTAATTGATTGTGTGATAACAGCCTGTGTCAGGGGTACGGGGTCAGGTTCATGGAGACCTCTAAAGGAATAGCTATTGGAGACTCATCACTAGAGCTGTTTGTGGTTTTAACCATCTCCAAAGGACCAAAACGAATTAATACAGTTCAGCATAAAATCTGAAGTTACATCTAGAGTGGGAAGGTCATTTTGCCTGTGCCTGGAACCGCCTAAACAAGTATTTATTAAGTGCCTGTGTTGTGTCTGTGTGAGTTGCAGCCCAGGATCAACTGTCTCCTCTCTAAGAGGCCGGGGTGGGAGGGGACACCTCTGGGCCTGTCCCCTTTGTGTCCCTTCCTCTCCCTTCCATGTCTCAGTGCAGCATCTTCCCTTTCTCTGGGTTGTCCTATCCTTTTCATCTGCTCTTTAAATGTCAATCTCTGTCCTCTCCCTTCTTAGCCAGGGTAGGTTTCTCCTGTTTATCTCGCTCTCCCTTGACTGACGCATTCTATTTGCATGTCTTTAGCTGCAGTTAATATCTGTTAAATCAAACCATATTGGGCTTGAATAGCTTCCTTTGAGTTCTGAATAAAAGGATGCTTCAGCTGCCTGGCTCTGTAACTGTAGGATCTTTGTCAGTCGGGCGGTTTAACTTACTCAGAACCTTCCTTGTCCCCATCCCCACATCCCTATATTGTTCATCTTCCCCCTGTTCAAGCCAGCTCACCCTTTGAGCTGTTATTCCTGTAAACTGATCCTTGTTTTGGGGGGAAATGACTGCTGCTTCATTTACTCAAGGCTTGGTGAATGAGGACACCTATTGTTCTGTTTGTTTGCTGGTGTCTTTTTTTCATTTGATTACCACCCCACCGTCATTAGAAGGACCAAGACCACTGCTGTCTTCAGCTTAGCCATAGTGAGCAGGAACTGTCTAAGCATCCATCAGAGGACTTGAGCCTAGAACAAACGGCCCTCTGTTATTTTTTTTTCTTTTTTGAGAAGGGGAGCAAGATGAGCAAGTCACTTTCATTGATTGGTTGAATTCAACCCGTTTCCTATAGCTGATGCCTCTTACCACAGAGAAATGATTAGATCCTAAGTGCCAGAAGAAAGGTGTGAAAAGACACTAACCACAGAAAATGCCTCTTGTAAAGTACGTCATCCACTATTGATTTTACACCCAGGAAGTGCCAGAGTCTTGAAAAGTTTTGTTTGTTTGACGCAAAGACATCAGAAACGAAATCCACATGAAATATATCAAAACTCCACAGCCAACTTTTACCCCCTTCATCTCTGTCCTTCAACAGCTGCCTGATCTTCCCTCTCAAAGAAGCCATGCTAAGGGTTTCATAGCATAACAGCAATGCTTAGATTCAAGATCAACTTCTATTACCAGGAAAGTGAAAGGAATTCATGGGTGAGTGGGCTCTGTGCCTGTGGGCTGCAAGAGTGAACTGTGGGGATGTCCTACGACTCTAGCTGATATATTCCCAGATCTGTGCCTGCTCTGTCTCCTGCCCCCTGAAAATTAGCGGCAAGTTCTGACTTCCTATGCAGGACACTCTAGAGATAAGGGACTTTCTTTCTGAGAGGCAGTCTCATGCCACACTAGGAAGGTGGATGTGTGAGGGGTTCGTGTGTGAGGGGTTCGTGTCCTCGGGGAAGATGTGTACAATTCGTCCTCTTTCTCCCAAGTCTATCAGCCATAGAAAGCAAAGAAAGGAACCTTCCTGTCAGCAAGCATTTTGGAGATGCTGAAGGCTCTCTCAAGTAATAGAGGCCTTTGGGCCTCTTTTGGTATCACTGTCTGAGGCTACATGGCTGTTCTACCTCCCATCATAAAGGCTAACACTTATCTCTGGCAAGACAGAAAAGTACATGAGGCCAAAGTGACAGTGGCACTATCCTATCCATTTTTCAACAGAGAAACAACCCCTACTCGCCTCCCTAGAGCTTACTATCCAGGAAACTATCCATTCAAGCAGGGAGTTCTTGGGGAATCAAGGATGTTGTCCACATATGGAAACATTTTAGATTATCACATCTGGAAAGAGCTCCCAGCCACTAATAATGAGAGGCCAAGGAGAGTGCTAAACATCCGTAGTGCCCAAGACAGCCTTATAACAAAGAACTCTCTGGTATAAAATTTCAGCAATGGCAAGCCATATAAATCCCCACAGAACATGGTCTTTGACTTGGCTTCATTCATAATGGGTCCTTTGCATCTGACATCGGCATTTTTCTACCAGAGTAAGTTCCATTTTCAAATGTTCGTCTGAATTGGATTTGTGGGTCTTTAATCCCAGATGCACAGAAGACTGAGACAGGAGGACTCAGAGTTCAAGACCAGTCTAGGCAACCTCAAAATAAAAATAGGCTGAACCTGTAGCTTTGTTGTAGAGAGCTGGCCTTGCATGTGTGAGGCCCTGGTTCCATCCTCAGTACTGTTAAAAAGTACTCGTGTTCACTTTATGCATGCAGCTGTGTGTGTTTTAAGTACTTGCAAAGGCCATACGTTAACCTCAGCTGTCATTCTGTAGGTGACAACCACCTTGTGTTTTTGGAAATAGGATCTCTAATTGGCTTGGAGTCTTAATAAGTTGGCTATGCTAGCTGGCCAGCAAACTACAGAATTCCTCCTATTTCTTCTTCACTAGTTCTGGGAATGCAAGCATCAGCTACCATGTATGGCTTTTTTTTTTTTTTTTTTTTTTTTTTTTAACATGGGTTGTGGATAATCAAACTGAGGTCCTCCTGCTGGCAAAGCAAACTATTTACTGACTACACTCACTTTCTGGCCCTCGTCTTATTGGCACGAGGGACACAGTAAAAGCATTGCATTATCAAAAGAAGGGAGGGGCATATTGCATCCCAGGATAGAGTCAAGACTAACATGAAAAAGGGCATCTTGCTACTAGTGAAGCCACAAACACAAATGTTCAGTGCCCCTAGACAGGCGAAGTGGGGATGGATAGAGGAAGTGCCTGGATCTCTGAATAGCAGTCCTTGGCTCTGACCCACTGACAACATTTGGAATAACTGGTCTACCACTGCAAGTTTTGCTCCCATTTTGTTTTAAGAGAATATGCCAATCTGAACTTGATTATGATTACCAGTTGCTGGTTATTAATTACTAGAAGTATTTTTTTTGAGATTCACATATGACTTATGAAGCCTGATTGGTGGTTATGGCTGTTTCATTGTATTGTATCTTTATCATTATTGGAGATTGTGTGGCTAATCATTGGACAGGTCACATATATTGGCCCTAACAATGTGTGGATCCATACTTGGCTCCTTCTGTTCCAAAACACTGAAGAGAGGTGGTAAATACATTCAAGCTCCTTAGCCAGTACTTGGGGCCCTGTAGAACCTTTGTCCCTTACCTGGCCACCTGACTTCCATCCTTATTGTGAGCCATTTACCCTTCTCAACTTTCCTGTAGGCCCAGCCTTGCTGCCTTTGAGCATAACATATGTGTCTCTGCTTAGATCTCTGTGTAACTTCCCCCAGTCCCATCTCAGCACTTGCTCCCAATAAAATGGCAACATTCCCTCTTTGTGGTTCAGATCAGGTGGCAAGTGAACCTCCTGAATTCACCTTTTAAAAAGTCTGGCTTACTGTTATGGGATTGGAGTCTTTACATGCTGTTAGTATGAGCTAAGCTGGTTACCTCCTGAGTGTCCAGTAATATCTAAAGTGGATGGCTAGGAAATGACCTTTATCACTCCATATAAAGTTAGCTTTCAGAGTACTTAAACCTTGGCCCCTTAACTGTTTACCAGTATGCACTGTGACTAAACATGTTACTGCATGAAACACCAACATTTCTCTTTTCCCTTCCTATAAGTATTTTTTAATTAAAATAAATTTAAAGTCTAATAAGGGAATTGGGCATTTTTTGCACCGTCTAAGATCTCATTTTTTCTTTTTGGCTTTGTTGTTTGTTTGTTTGTTTGTTTGTTTTGAGACAGAGTTTCTCTGTGTAGCCCTAGCTGTCCTGGAACTCACTCTGTAGACCAGGCTGGCCTCAATCTCAGAAATCTGCCTGCCTCTGCTTCCTAAGTGCTGAGATTAAAAATATGTGCCACCACTGCCTGGCTCAGATCTTTTATTTATTTATTTTTGATTTATTTATTATTATATTTTAAGTACATCGTAGCTGTCTTCAGACACACCAGAAGAGGGTATCAGATCTCATTATGGATGGTTGTGAGCCACCATATGGTTGCTGGGATTTGAACTCGGAACCTTTGGAAGAGCAGTCGGTGCTCTTACCTGCTGAGCCATCTCACCAGCCCCAGATCTTTATTAAGAGAGAAAAAGAAGTAAAACTTTACCATGAATATACCTGGAATGGCCCTAGAATAAGTATTTTTAAAGAGTTAAATATTTGCGTCTATACTTAACATCTATAAATTACTATTCTTTGAACTGGAAGTGGATTTTGAACTGGGCTCTCCCTAATTATAATAATCATCCATTTTATTTATTTATACCTGAGCCATATAGACATTAACTAATTACTTCTTGATCACACAGCCTAACAGGGAGACTTTCCTTGCTGCCCTGTTTTTACGGTGTGCATATAGTATGTGTTAATTACAGACCCCTCCGATTAACTTGGCATCATACTACCCCAGTGCTTCATAACCCATCAACTTCAAGGGTTTGGTAGGTGGGCAAGAAAACTTATACTAGAGTTAACACCTGGTTTCCAGCCAGGAGGTAAGTGACATTTTGTGAACCCATCAAATACCTGGCTTGAATCCAAGTACAATTCATTTTCCTTAAGTATTTAAATAGTTGTTTGAGGAGTGTTGACTTTCTCAATTCAGGCCACAGTGTAATTGCCTAATTAAAAAAGAAGGAGGAAAAAAAAAAACCAGGTGGTCTCTAAATATATTTGAGCCAAACTGAGCTTTACTATAGCCCAGGTTGTGGGTAGGTGACATGGTTAATTAAGTTAGCCCCATTAGGGTATGCCTTCAGATATGGCTGTTACACCTCTGTCTGTTCCATTAAAAACTACCTCTGTCAGTCATTTAACATGAAACAGATCGATATGAGGAAAGCCCATCATGAAGAAGACAGAGGTAGGTGTTGGAGGCTCATCGCCAAATACAAATGCTCTATAGATATAAAGACACAGAACAAGTGCAGTTTATTGCATTATTCTGTAAAGCCAGCTGCTGGTGAGTCCATCAAGCAGATTGTATCATGGGGTGTGGAATCCCTGTTGCTGCCCCTTAGCACAATCAGAAACTAACAGCCATAAGAGCGCTTGAACCTCTGCTTGCACCAAAGTAGCCTTGACATTTAATTAATCAACTGAAGTTTTCTCGTGGTCCTGGGGAACGCAACCCCCAGCTTCCCATACACTAGACACACTCTTCCATAAACCTCTGCTCTCCCAACTCTCCATGTCTTTGATAATTTAAAATTGAAGATGAAGAAAAGCTAAGGGCTTATCTGTGGATTCTCCCCTACAGAATAATTCTTGGCAATACACCCATTGTACCTCAACTGAATTGTATCACCTTATGTTAAAATGTCTAGTGTCCCTGGAAAACAGCCTGTGTGAGAAGAAGACAGTGTCCCTCTGCATGCTGAGGGATGAATGCAGAGGCTGAGGTTTCAAGAACATTCTATCTCTCTGCCGAGATACTTCTGAAACAGGATAGATAGTATTCGGGGAGCTCACAGGGACACCACTGTTGGGACACCACAGTTGCTGGCCAGTTAGATTTGGCATTAAATTTAAAACCCAAAGAGTCAAAAATGGGTAATGGCACCATTATTATACAACTCATGGGTTTTAATTCAAAGGTTATTTGTGTGATGAATTGCTTAAATATCAATATTGTTATGCTCATATATAATTTTCTTAGAATAATTGCAATTTTACATTGGAAACTAAGTGCTTTTAATCTCGGATTCTCCTGGACTCCTCCTCCCCATATATATCTGGCGATAAACTCACCAAAAGTTCAAAAAGTCAAGGATGACTTGTTCAAGCCCTGTCTACCCAGCCTCCCACTTTCCTAGTTGGAGAACTGTCCTTGATATGACCAAAAGGTCAGAATCCCCACAACCCAGCAGGTTTCATGTGCAGGAAAGTGGTATTCTGTGGCTTTTGGCTGCCCAGTTTCCTCATAAGTGTCTGAATAACTCTCTCTAAACTGTCATGGCCAAAAACAGCTCTTAAAGGAGCCAGCAAGATGGCTCGGCAAGTAAAGGCACTTGCTGCCGAACCTGATGACTTGAGTTTAATCCCTAGGACTCCACATGGTGGAAGGAGAGAACCAATTCCTGCAAGCTATCCTCTGACCTCCACGTGCATGTCATGGCAGGCGTGCACTCATATATACACAAAATAAGTGTAATAATAATTTTAAAAGGAAGATCTTTTTTTTCATGGCCAAAGATGAAAAACACCACATTCAGGTAAAGTTGGTAACCACTGCAACACAGGCTGATTGACTTTAACTCACTCATTGTATCATTTTTTTTTACATGCCAGACATCGGGCTAAGCAATCAACAAGTATGACCTGTAGCTGCCAACAACTTTGAAAGTAAGAGTCATAATTGTCCCTGATTTAAAGATGAGGGGAACCAAGGCTGGGAGAGTTTCACCATCTTCAGAAGGCCACACAGCAGTGAGAATGGAGATTTAAACAGGATCATGTAACCTCCCACTCCAGCCTGACAATGGTATCTCTAAAGCCGTGTCCCGTGGTGACATGCACGTTTCTTATGTCAAGCGTGTGATGTAGCAAACGTGTTTAAATTAGGGGGCATGCAGAAGGCTGAACGTGAGAGAACGGACAGAACTGGATGCAGGTCTGTGGAGAATGGGGACATTGACCTTTGCACACGGAGTGCCATGCTTGCTTAAAAACAAGTATGTAAGCCACAACCGTTGCGTGTGTACTTTCTGTATCAGAACAAATCTCCCAATGACCACTAAGAATGAACCACAGTGACCTAGCACAGTAACCTCTGATTAAGTGTCTGTGATAAAGCCACACAGGAAAAGCCATGAGTTGGACCAAGATCAGTGGTCTGCAAGAATCCTCTGTCCCCCAGGCCACAACATGGACCATTCTGTTGTCCACTATCAGATATTTTCTTTTAAAATACCAGGAGGTGAAGTGGGTGTTACAATCTCTGTGCTTCTAATGAAGAAACAGAGGCTCAACAAAACCTCAGTAAGGTGACAGAAATGGAACCCTAAGAGTTTTTGACCACAGCAGTTACAGAAATATGTCAGAGTATCTCTTCTGAATCTCTTCAAGGTCAACTTCACTTTCAAGTGAAGCAGGACAGCTGTTCGATACTTCCCACTTGCTAGATAATTGAAGCTGAGCCAAGACATTGGAAGTGGGATTCCACAAGAGCAACGGAGGTAGCTAGCAAGGACTAAGAGGTTATCCAGCCGTCAGGCACATGCCCTGGTCACAATCTCGCACTTGGTGGATGCTGAAAAGTGCTGTGTTTTGTTTAGGTGCTTGGGACTCCAAATAGTAAAATATCAATTCTTTTTGTTTCACCTGGGCTGACTCTGGTCTCCCTTCAGCAGACTGTCCACTCTTGTGGCTGTGGTTTGGAATTGACATTTACTTTCCTTCTGGGTTAATGGCCCCTTTAAAAAGTGTATTGCTGTTTTGCAATTCAAAATCTATTACATTGTGGTAGGGAGTCCAAAAACCTTGGGAGCCATCTTGTGGTTAAAGCATTTCCTCAAGCTTTTCTACAACATTGCTTGGAATTCTTGTGTACTTTTTGAAGTTAAAGGGGCTGTACTTTCTTTCTTTTCATTATTTTGTCATTGAAATAATAATTTTTCCTCAGTTATTGATTTTAATTCCCTAACATTTAAAACATGTAAATTGAAACAATATTTTATACTTATGATTTATAATATATTTTATTTTAAGAGTGTCTCTACTACCCTGTGAATATTGATGTGTGTGTATGTGTGTAAGTGTGTGTGTGTCTCTCTCTCTGAGTGTGTGTCTGTGTATCTGTGTGTGTGTATACATCTTTAAAGCTTTGGTTAACACCAGGAGTAAAGAGCATGTGATCTTTCTTTATAAGTTTCTATGATTTCCAAATTTGTTTCAGTAAACCTATATGATATCTAAACATTGGGGGAGGGAGGGTAAGCTTACGGTTAAATTTTATCAGTGCTTGTTGCAAGGGGGAAGATGGCCAGATTGTCTAAGCAAGCATATAAACACATGTGGATCAGTTTATCCTGCATATGCATAATGAGAATACAGTGGTTATTGACCATGCTGCTGAGTAAAGGAAACACAAAGGATGTATGTGCCATGTGAGCCTATGCTGGGGAAACGTTGCCCTTGTTATATCACATTTCAAAAAGGGCTCAAAAGATAATTAAGCAGTGTAATACTCTCCCCTAAAAAAGGGCAAAACAAAGAACAACACAGAACCCTTAGGTTCTTGTCCTGATGCCGTACAGAGTGGCCTTTCCCTTAGTATGTAAGTAGGCCACCTTCTATGGCTTCATGATTATTTTCAACCTAAATTTACTTGAGATGAGGATTTTCTAGAGACCTCTAGCCAGGATATGGTCTTGTAGGGAACAAGGGAGGGTGGCTCCTATCAGCTTTTTATTTTATTTTAAACTTTGTCAAATATAGGCTACATGTGGTGGCTTGGCTTGTTCCAAAAATAACATGAAAATCACAAATTGAAACCACTCACCAGCTTCTTGGTGTAAATTAAGTCGCTTTTTTACTGAAAAACAACTACAGTCAGCTTTGACTGTATAATCAAGAAAGAAAGAAAACAAAGTCAAGTTTAAACAAGGCGAAATGAAGCAAAACAGAATAGAAGAAGAAGCTGGTGGCCAAATTTATGAGATCACATATATTCAACTTTGTAGAGCATGGATTTTTTTTTTTTTTTTTTTGGTTCGCTTGAAGAATATGAAAGAGATTTGGCCTTCTTTAAGATGTGTCTGTTTGGGGTGAGAAAGATGGCTCCAAAGTTAGGAGCTGCTCTTGCAGAGGACCCCAGTTCCATTCCCAGCACCCACATAGCAGCTCACAGTTGCCTGTAACTCCTGTTTCAGGGACTCTGATGCCCTCTTCTGGCCTCCACAGGCACTGCATGTACATATAGTACATGCGTATATAGACAAACAAACACACATGCAGACACTGCAAACAATTTTTTAAAATCTTAAAAATTTATCTATTTAAAGGCATGGAGAAGAGATAGGAACTTTTTTTTTCAACTTGAATGTGTTGCTGATAATTATCAAGGAATTACGTGACTAGCAGAAAGGTGATCATCATAGGTCCTTCTTACTTTCCCTGGGCAGCTAAAGAAGAATGATCTGTCTGTTACCTTTTGTTTGTTAGATGGTTCCATCTTCCTACTACAGCAAGGCCTTGTTTATCTTCCTGTAACCTCCTCTCCCAGGGACTGACAACCTAGGACATACGTCAGCAAGCCTCTACACTGCTGCCAGAAGCCTCCAAGTTCAAGAAGTGTAGCATATACGCTTGACTTGGAGGAAGTCACTTTAGACCCCAGACATCCTCTTTGTAATTGCTTTCTACCAAGCTTTCCCTGACGAGCTCGGCAACTTGATTGAGTTCCAAGTGCATAGTTAATTCTTAAGACAAAATGTTGGGCTTGGGTGTAGCTCAGAGGCCCTAGGCTCAACCCCGGAACTATTTATATATATTTATAAAAAAAAATAAAATAAAATAAAAATTAAAAAAGAAGAAAAAAAATCTTCATTTCCAATCAGTGGAGGGAGGGCTGAGGACAGATCTCACATGTGACTGAAGAAAAGGAAAAGAACTAACCTGCTTAAGTGGGAAAGACAGAATATAGGGCAAAAGGGATGGCAGACTACAGCTACTCCATGTTGGAGCCATGTCCACTTGACTCTTAGGAGGCCTTTGGAGTACCACAACATTTATAATGACCTTATACTTTTTTTTAGTACATTTCAAATAATTCTTAAAACAAGTTATAATGATACTTCATCTTCAAGAAGTTGAATGAACTGGGACTATGCCCTGAGTTCTATCCCCAGCATCACATACATCAGGGGTGCTTGTGAACCCCAGTAACCCCAAAACTGTGGGGGTGGAGACAGGAATATCAGAAGACCAAGAACATCCTTAGCTACATATCGAGTCGAGGCTAGCCTTCACTGAAGCTCTGGACAGCTGGTGCGTGAGCCCTTCTGCTGTAGTGATGCTGTGAAGTGCTTGACAGTCAGTCATAAAGGAATCTGAAGTGAGGAGGGTTTACTGCATTGTGTTCTGTGAAAGGCTACCCCTCAAATCAACTTCTGCTTATTTGTAGTTTGCAGGATGTTTCTCTTATACTCTTAACCTCTTATCACTTGGCCAACTCTGACCTATGACCCCAGAGTTTGTAACAGAGTCCCTAGTCCAGCCAAGGAGGGGTTGTAGATTATTACATAAAAGTGCAGTGAAAACTCATCCAAGCCAGGCAGTGGTGGCGCACGCCTTTAATCCCAGCACTTGGGAGGCAGAGGCAGGCGGATTTCTGAGTTCGAGGCCAGCCTGGTCTACAGAGTGAGTTCCAGGACAGCCAGGGCTACACAGAGAAACCCTGTCTCAAAAAACCAAAAAGAAGAAGAAGAAGAAGAAGAAGAAGAGGAGGAGGAGGAGGAGGAGACGACAACAGAAAACTCATTCAAAATAGGCCATTCCTCCCCCCTGGCTTTCCTTTCCTTTCATGTAGCCTGTGCTGGCCTGGAACTTACTATGTAGTTGAGGAAGGTCTTGACTGGCTGGAATTATAGGTAATTGCTAACATACCTGGTTTCACCCTATGGTTTCTACTGTTTCCAAATGTGGGCTCAGCAAGCCTATTCTTGGACATAGAGCCTGACCCTTGGGCTCCCAGATAACCATAAAGAGTTCTGAACATTAGAGCTCTTTCTTCACTGAGAAAGTGGGTCACTTTTCAGCCTGAGTAGAGGTAGATGATACCACTCGTGGTAGTTTAAAGTTCAACTTGCCCAGAATCCATAAGTAGTCAGCAAAAAGAGATGGGAGGAAACTATTTCAGTCAGTGAAAAGTTGGAGAAGAAGTTTCTTTCCCACAAAGAAAGAAAATGGTAACCAGTGACTGTGGGATTGACTGTTGGAATTAGTTTTGGGCTCATGCCATTGATATTTACTGAGTGTCAGTCAGGCATCAGGTGACATGCTCTGCAGAATTGTGCCTTCCTATAATTCCGCCGTTGTCAGTCCTCACTGGGTTGGGATGTAAGAACAAAGGCTCAGGAAGGAGAATGGCATGGTACCATCTTCCTAAAGGGAAGATAAGGAAGTACAAACTGGAAATGCCCAAGATGAGAAAACAGTTATTGGAACTGACAACCTGTCCTCATTTTCCCAAGACTTTTGAGGTGACTTTTGATCAAGAACGGGACTCCTCACATGAAGAGAATAGAGGGTTGTTGTGAGCACACAGGGCCAGGAGGACCTCCTTTGTGGCCAGTGGCTTTCTGAGACAGGACTCATACCTCCTACGCCCTCAAGATGACCCACAGACAGGTCTCCCGTCATTACTTTCTCAGACACGGTCGATGGCAATGCCTTTGTGAGAAAGAGTGAGAAAGAGTGTCTCTCTAGGAGATTTGTGCAAGTGGTTAACTTGAACTTATCTTTAGAGATCTAAAGATAGTTTCCTACTTTTCTACAGGGTAATTTATCAAAGGATGGAGTAGAAATGGGGTGGGGAGAGAAGGGCACATTCACAGGCTTTCACTTGGGCCTGGTTTTTCTCCTCCATATTTATATTTGTGAACTATCTACAGTACTTTCAGTTTTCAGAGTAGCATTTTTTTTTTACATGAGTGAGTGAGTGTGTGTGGTGTGTGTGTGTGTGTGTAGCATTTTTTTTTACATGAGTGAGTGTGTGGTGTGTGTGTGTTGAACACACACATTCTAGTGTATATGTGGAGGCCAGATGACAATTTGTGGGATTCGGTTTTCTCCTTCTACTATGTGGGTTCTAGGGATTGAACTCAGGCTCAGAAGCAAGCACTTTTACCTGCTGAGCCATCTAGCCAACCCCAAGAGTAGATTTTTAACTATGTATTTTCATCAAAAGATGGATAAGTGAATTAGTTTATGAGACCAAACATGAGGGCTGATGACGTGGTTTAGTTGGTAAAGTGCTTGCCACTCAAAAATGAGGACCCAGTTTGGTCCCTCAGGATGCGCAGGTTATGAGCCGAATGTCCATCTACCACTTTCCCTCTCTTCCCACCCATGAGTCTGAGGACCATTTCATTCCTACTTGGCCAGCTCCTCAGCCTATCACAGCATCCTATAGTCACTGCTGGCTTTCAAACACATAACCTAGCACCAAACACAACCTAGCCTTGGATTCTTTTAAACAAGGCTATGCTGGCAATTATGAAACCAAGTAGATGTTGGCAAGCGCTTTCAGAATAATTATAGGGTCCCTTCAGTAGTACAGTATAAATAATTGTCGGTTTAAAAGCGTTTTTGTGTGTGAGCAGCAATTTATACTGAAATTTATATTTGCTCCTTGAAGCCAATCTATGTCAAGGGCGCCTTGCTCCCACCACACTTCCCCACCTTGAGATCTCAAGGGCTTTGGGGAGCTTTGGAGTCTTTGATTCTCTTCTCTTAGCCAGGCAAATGAGGAGGTTATACACATCTAATAGGTAGTGAACAAGAACAAGAATGGTGTGTATAATCAATGGCATGGACAAAGTACAAAACTGCTCGAGCTCTGTCACCTAGTGTGCTCCCATCATACTGCTTACAGAAAGAGTATTCAGGAGCAGAGGTACACCAAGAAGAGCAGCGATGTTCCTGGCAAGTAGGACACAAGGAAGATTATCACTTCTTCGTTGGGTTATGGTGGTACAGATGCAAGGCCCAGAGGACCAAGGCACAGGAAACCCGAAGATATGATGCAGCTCTAAAGTAGCCACTGAGACTTATTAAAATGTATATGTTCCTCTCTGTGAAATTTTTAATTTTCTACTATAGCATATTAAGAACTGCTAGGGAGGCTGGGGAG
>JADRCD010222618.1:122025-157152 GCA_019843815.1 Montemys delectorum | reverse complement strand
CACACACACACACACACACACACACACACACACACACACCTGCAAACATACACACACATATATCTCCACACACATACAAACACATATCTGCACGAACACATACTTGCACACACTTATGCATTCATACACATCTAAAATCACACACACTAATATGAAAAATGTAAATAAATAAATGAATAAATGAAAAGGTTTGCCCTCTAGGAACTTGGGAGGTGGTAGTTCCTTAGTTGGTAAATTACTTCCCCCAAAAGTATAGGGCTTCATTTCAGATGCCCAGCACCCATCTAAAAAGCAGGGCGTAGTATCAGTACTTTCAATTCCAGCACTGGGAAGCAGAAACAAGAAGATTCCATGGACTTGCTGGCCAGCAAGCCTAACCAGTCAATGATCTCCAAGTTCAGAGAGAGAGAGATTGTCTCCATAAAGAAGATGGAAAGCATTGACGACACCTGATGTCAATGGATTTCTTCCATCAAGGCACAGATGGGCACACCTATTTGCCACATACATGCATGTACTGGCTGGTTTTGTGTGTCAACTTGACACAGGCTGGAGTTATCACAGAGAAGGGAGTTTCAGTTGGGGAAGTGCCTCCATGAGACCCAGCTGTGGGGCATTTTCTCAATTAGTGATCAAGGGGGTAGGGCCCCTTGTCGGTGGTGCTATCCCTGGGCTGGAAGTCTTAGGTTCTATAAGAGAGCAGGCTGAGCAAGCCAGGAGAGGCAAGCCAGTAAGGAACATCTCTCCATGGCCTTTGCATCAGCTCCTGCTTCCTGACCTGCTTGAGTTCCAGTCCTGACTTCCTTGGTGATCAACAGCCATGTGGAAGTAAGCTGAATAAACCCTTTCCTCCCCAACTTGCTTCTTGGTCATGATGTTTGTGCAGGAATAGAAACCCTGACTAAGACAATGCATATATACATATTACACACACACAAATACCACACATTCAAATATTTCCCCCTAATGTTCATTACAGGATTACCCACCATGGAGAAATAAAATTGTCTTAACATTTAACAAAGAAATATTAGTATTGACAAATCAGTCTACAAAAATATGTATAATTAAAGGCAGACAAAGTAAGAATACACAAGACTATAATATTTCAAAAGTTCAGAATAGAATTAGGTGTTAAATTTTGAAACTTTATACATTCAAGAGAAAGGAAAATCACTGGTCATACCCACACATTAGGACAGCAGTCTCTTGGTTGAACATCTCATGTGGTAGCCACTGTGCTTAGCATACAGTTCACAGATTCGCAGGAATATGTGGGAGCCCTTCCCTGAAAGAACAGTGTACTACAGCAGAGATGAGGAAATTATGAGATATCCAGTGGGCAATGAGGGGAGGGAGGGTTAAGAGCATAAAGATTGTAGAAATGACGCCACCATGAAGAAATTTAGTACTTGGAGCTGTTTAGTAGGGTCTGGGGAGAGGTAAGGTCTACAGATCATGGAGAGCTTACTCTAACACACCACAGAGCATAGCTTTTATTCAGAAGGTCATATATGGATGACAGAAGTAGGCTGTATTGAAAGGATTTAAATTCCAAGTTAGAAAATCTCCTTAAAATATTCCTGCAATAATATGAAGGATCTATTACAAAATGCAAGGAAAACACATAAAGAAAGCAGTTACAGGACACATTCGCAAACATGGCATTAAATCACTGGAGCTTTATAACCTGGATCCTACGTTTGCTAAGTGAAAGTTAGCTTTTCTGTCTTCTGCCTTTAGTGGGTAAAAATGAGCAGAGTAATACTTGCCTAGATGCAGCATCATGAAAGTTATAGAAAGTAATTTTCATAAAATCCTCACATGTTTTGTGGACTAACGCACATAATTGGAACCTGTTGTTGCCAATTGTAATACTGTGGGTTGGAAATATTAGGTAACCTAACAAAACTGCTTGAGAATAATGGGGAAGATGAAGTACAAAGAAATTAAGTAGACCTAGACAAGAGTTTGGGTGGGTGTAAACAAACACGCAAAGGAACATTCTCCAAGATTTTATCACAAATCCACACTGGAATTATAAGACAACAGACTAAGCATGGAGCCTCATGCTTAAGCATGTTGCTCACAAGCCAGGCAAAGTGGCACTCAAAACACTTGGGAGACAGAAGTAGAAGATCAATCCTCTGGTGCTCCAGGCTCATTTGTAGTACATAATAATTCTCAAGGCAACAGCAGATGGATAAATTATTTCACCACCCTTTCCACACAACAGAATGTATCTAACATTGAAAACAATAAAGATTTTAAGTATAAAATTGTTGGAATGTGATCTACTATTTACATTAAAAAACGTAACCACTGTGGAGTTAGTTGTCAAATAGTGTGTATAGCATAATGCTGGCCGAGGCTGGGCTTGTGGAGGAACTGATGGGGAAAGAGGAGGAAATATCCATAGATACCTGACAAGAAAATGAAAACATAAATGTGTGACTCTTCACAGAAGTTCAGAAGATGCAGCATTACTTGATTACACCTTTCAACAGAATTTGATGTTTCCTTCTGCATCAACACTTGGCTCCCTTTGTACTCATCCATTAGTGGGAAATCCAGTTTAGTGTGAAAGATGTATCTATTGTTTATATAAAACTTACATGTCTTCAAAAAATTTCAAAGACAGTGGGGAAACAGAGAAATAAATATCTAACGAGAGAACCAATTTTATTGTGATTTTGTTCGTGACTTTGATTAGCAATGCCAGTTTCCTCTACTCTTCAATTTTGTTCCCTTTGATAGATGTCTGAGTGGATGGCTGATTTCCACTTCCTTCTCTTCAGATACTTTTGCTATCTGCCCTGAAATGTCTGACCATGCTCTTCACCGTGGTACTCTTCTGTATTCAGTTTAATAATTGTCCACGTACAGCTTGCTAACTTCATGTATCTGACCTCAATGAGATAAGATGTCAAAAGTCTTTATATGTGTAAAGGAATTATGCCTATTGCTTACATGTGTCAAGAACTCATTGACTCTCCTGACTGATGAAACATATTTGGCTATGAAGGCAGACACCCATCTTCATATCAATCATGCTATACATTCCACACTGCCTGGTCCTATCTGAATAGTTTTCACACTGCTTACTTATACACCCCATATATTTAGCCTGACCACTATTACAGTTTTTCCTTTTTAGACATAATATCTATTGATTGCACATTTGAAGAACATATATTCCTTAATTTTGCTCAACTTCATATCCATATTATATCCACAACAAATGAGTTGAACCAAATTGGAAAGAAATACAGTGATTTCATACAGTTTTCTCTGCCAAACTCTCTTGGTTCCAAGTGTAAAAAGTTCATGAGAAATTAAAAGATGCAATTAGGTAGTTATACATCTATTTTCAATGCAATAAAGACAGAAAGTTTCTAGAAAAATCAATTCTATGCTATATCTGCCTGTGGGTCATGTAATTTTCTATTAAATCACACTCTTTGACAGTGACATCACTTTAATATGGAATGCTTATACAGGGATCAACTACAACTGACTTTTAGATATATGTTACCTTAGTTATCTTAGATACTAAAATTATAACTTTTAGCAACCATAATTTTATTAGGTTCTCATTCTAACTTGGTGAAATAGGACACAATATACCATTAATCCAAAAATATGACATTATGAAGTAATCAAATGTTGAGAAGCTATATTAAGCTTTCTATCTAGTATGAATTATATCTGTAAAATGATATTGTGGCCATTTAGAACCAGCAAGCAGAACTCATAAATTAGGCCTGAAATGGGTAATTCTGAACACTGGAGTAAAATGGAGCAATAAAATATAAATTTAATGATTGACAAGAAATCAATGAAGAACTGACGTGGCCATTTGGCCACAACTGAAGAATTATAAATTTTGATAGAACTCATACAATGTTAATTTTATGTACTTTGCAGATTATTCACAATTTACTTAATCAAATTGATTCTGCATACATTTTCACAACCCCGTATGTTATTTGTTGAGTGAGAAAAGGAGCACTTTCTCTACGTTGGGGTAAGGTGAGAAGGTTTACAAATCATACCAAGTGCTGAGACAAAGGTCTTGCACATGTCCTTTGGGTGTGATCAGTTTCACAAATCAGAAATGAAACACTAATAGATGAGAAAAAAATAAAATAAAATAAAATAAAATAAAATAAAATAAAACACTAATAGAGACATAGATAGTATGTCTTTGTAAGTGGAATCTCAGTACAGCAAGAATGGACCCCAAAGGCTATCCTCAAATTTGGTGCCCAAATACTATTGTATCATCTAGCTTCTTATTAAGTAATGAATTGTAAATTATTAGTTAGATGCCAGAACGTTCCACATGTAACTTAAAATTTACTTTTACACACCTTCACATACAATATGTCTAATCACAAAGTTAATGAAAATGAGATACATAGATGTTAGCAAATGACCAAAAAAGTACATAAATTGTCTTTATCAATACTCTTAGGTTAAGTACCTAGTCATACACAGAGAAAAAGGAAGCAACAGCATCACGCATTACCATTTTAGAGTTTTGGTTGACATTTTATATGTTATATAATGACAAACTGAAAAGAGTAAATCAGTGTGCATAACTTTAATGCCAAGGCTTGATCAAATTTAAAACAAATTTTAAAAAATTTTCCTTAAAATGTTTGATTATTTTTCATAAATCAATTTAAGAAAGACTGTTATCTATCTCTTATTTCTTAAAATATATACCTAAATAATTATTAGTGTAGATGATATACCATAAATATTTCTGTTAATAGGAATAAGTCAATGCTTCTAATTTTGTGGTGGGGGAAGTAACAAAAGGACAAAAAAATGACATAATTTGGCAGATAAATTGTGGCTCAGGACAAAGAAAAGATGGCGAATTTGCTAAGAAAGATAAGCATCCCCTTGCAGGAAGATTATTGGATATAGAAAAGTCAAACAAGCAACTGATTAAATCAAGTCTAAGGGTGTAGATAAGCTCTAGGATGTCTAAACAAGTTAAAAAAAAAACACCCAAATATAGAGGGATAGTGATGTATTACTTGCTGCCTGAACAGAGGCAGATGGAGTAGTTCATTCTAGGTCAAACTATTCAATAAAGTATTTATATCAATCAACTCCAAAGTGCTCTCTGGAAGGTAAATACAGTGGTGGTGTTCTTTCACTCTTTGTCTTTAAGGACTATCGCCCAGAGTTGTGGAGGGTGTCACTGTATAGAAGCCTCACAGGAGTACTAAAGGCTCTCTAGACATATAAACATTCCTCACCCTTTGGAATATATGGCTACTGTAGCTACAATAAAGACAGCTGCTGATTTCTAGACTCACATGGCATCAGCCCATTCTCTGATGTAGTTCCTAAAGCCTGGCACAAAATTTAAAAATACTGTAACAGTATTGCTTCAGAGAAGGTCTCAGTAGTACGTTAGTCCAGTCAGAAAGAAGTCTTGTAAAAGTTGTTTGGTCCAGAGAATCACTGAATTATCCTGGTGGTTAATACTTAAGGGATTCTATTGGAGAATGGACATTGTTTATTTGCTGTTCCTCTAGTTTGCAGTAAAGGGCTTTTAGGACAGAGGCATCATTGTAAATATGCAGCTATATCCTTGAGCTATATCAGTTTGCACATCTGCTTCTTAGTAACACTCAAATTCTCAATCCAGCCCATTTGAATTTACATGTCAACTGAGATCAAAAAGCAAACTGGTCATTCTATTTTAATTCTACCTTGAACTTGTACCAGTGCTGTCTGCACCACACTGCAAACAGTCCTTCAGTCTGTAACTGGTACAAAACACTGGGCAGATGAGGACTGCGGTCTATAACCTTAACTACATAACATTATATTACATGCAGTAATTTGATAGCAGACTGTCTTGTTGGTGTCTATAGACCCTATCTTTCATAATGATTCTAGCACTTTCCTGTACTCCTGAGGATATGTTACGAAACCCCTGTTACTTTATTGTCAACACTTGTATCAATGTCACACATCTCCAACTGTGTCTTTAAAGGAATCACAAAACCATAAAGTTTCAAATTTCTTTCCCTGTCTCCCAACATGACCAGTTAAATAATTTCAGACAATTGTAAATAATCTTCTTAAAAAGATCTTCAACTAAGCCGTTCCATCCCAAGCAGGTAAAGATTATATATTAGAAATGCAATAAATATTGAATGATGAGTCGAAGCCATTCATAACCAACAAACTTCAACATCAGGAAATGTTTCCTCATTGCTACTCTAAGTCCTTCCTATTTTATTTCCCCTTATTATGATCTTAGTAAATGTAGAGAACAGCTAGCAATCAATCTTTGTATTATATCTGTTCCTTACACGAAGACTATTATTAAATTTCCTTCATGATCCTCAAACCCACTTAGCCTTCTCTTCTGTAAGCTAAATAATTCATCTCCCTTTTCTATTCCAGCCTTGTCTGAGAATTTTGCATTAAGCAGAAGGAGGAATGCTGGAGCCACAGAGAATTTTTTTAATCCAGCATTATGTAATTATATTAAGAGTAATAAGTAAACAGCAATAGTGTACGGAGATGCCAAGGGGAATATGGATAAGTAATGGAAATTGTCTAAGGAAAACCTAACATCTGAATCATTTTATTATTTGACTTTTCTATAAGATACAAGCATGTAGGCATCATTAATGATCAATGAAAAATAAAAAGCTGTATGGTAATTATATATTCCTTAATCATATATACCCATTTCATAGTTCCTCTGAACTACTACTAAAATTGTTCTGTATGTTACCGAGTAACTTCACTCCATAAAATGAAGTGTTTGTAGTCTTGCTGTACTCTTGGCTGGACACTAGGAAGTAGAAAAATCGTTCATATATTCCAGGCAGTTTCAAACCAACAGCAACAAAATGTCTTGAATTTCATTTAAAGAAGTTAAATGCAGAGAGTGTAAGCTATTTATCAGCCTGGCACTCATGTTCAAAGAGGCAAGATACACACAATTCTTAAGTTGCAGAATAAAAAAATATACTTGCTGCAGAATTTGCCCATCATTTGCATCCCAAGTAATATAGAGCAGATGGATATCTTAAATTGGTTTCCATCATGACACGATGGACTTAAGAGAAATTAAATATCTTTCTACTAGGAGAGAATAAACTGTTAGGAATTGCTGGGCAGATTCCAAGGTTAATGTGGAAGACTGGACAGCTACAGCTTGACTTGCCTTGTTCATGTGAATGAGTGACAACAGGCAACATATTCATGGTAGAACTTCAATAAATGACCTCTCAAATTCTAAGGCTTTTAACCTTCAATGCTCCGAAGAGATGGAAGAGCCCCTAAGTACTTCATTTTAATGCAGTGTACTAGGAATAGCAGTGCAATGTCCCTCCTGGATATGTAACAATTTATTACCTTCAATCTAGGAAAGACCATTGAGAAAACCTCCTTATGACAGGCTTGTGATAGACTCTGTCACCTCCTTGACCTATATGCTTAATAGTATCCTGTTGACCCAAATGGAAAATATACACCTAAAGTTTAGGTTTTTGCCATCATTTGTAGCCTTTTAAGGGTTCAATCCCACTAAAAGTTTAAGGAAAGGAGGTAGTGTATGCAGCTCAAATTTTGCAATGTTTTTATTAGTGAAGCAAAGTGGATAACTGAATTTCTGCAGAGTATGTTTTCCCCAGAGAATGCACTTACTCTGCTTAATCAACTGGCAAACAAGACACCTAGGGTTATCCCTTTACCATGCTATCACCCCATCAATAATGTAGACTGTCATTAAGAAGTCATTTCTCCCTCTGGGCTGAATTTTGAGAGGTCTATCATATGGGGAAAAATGGGAATTATGGTGTAGAGACTGTGCATCACATCATAATCTCAGGAACATGCTGTGCTACTCACCAGAGAGTCCATAAAGAAATGTTCCAAGGCATGCACCAATGAGTCACAAAATACACAGGCTCAGACCACCAAACTCATTTCATTAGGACCTCTCAAGGTTACGATTATAATCCTGCTTCAGGGCATAAGCTGATCACCAGCTGAGCTCAGGAAGACATTTTGCTCCCATGACAAGACTTCCCAGGAGTCAACTGCACTGCTGGAAGATTTCAATTTTGCAAATATTTCCTTAGTATTCCAAATGTCTTCCTTATTTCTTTCTTCATGTATGCAGATCATAAACCCAAACCAGTTACAATCAATTTCAATGAGAACCTTGATTTTTTCCTTCTTAAATTACTGTTGTTCTTCTTTCCAAATAATATCTATTTATTTTACTAAAAATGTATATGGTAACTACATATTAAGATGGATTGTTATTTAATAATAAAGTTCGTGTTTGGACTAAACTCCAAAAAAATTACGTCCAGTAGTAGTAATGAATCAAATAGATTCTCTTTTCAGAAAGTGTTATTCTGACTGCAAGATCATATAGTAGTTTTCTGATGGCTCTAATCAACCTCTTAGCCAGCTACTCAGAGGATCTCAAAACAACAATCCCTCACTTGCTCCTGCTAATGGCACATCCCTTACAGTAGCAGGTAAGCAGATAAGTTATCTTTGGAATTATGCCATTCCAACATTCCACTCCCCTATACTAAAGAAGTATAAATGCAGAAGTAAAGAAATGGAGCTTATATCCACAACCAAGTAGAGAGTAGACAGAAGAAACATGGTCTCCTGGTTAGTTTGTCAACTTGATACAAACAAGGTCATCTGGGAAGAAAGAACTACAGCTGAGAAAATATCTCTAATGGATTGCCCGTGGGCAAGTGCATGTGGCATTTTTGTGAGTAACGATTGATGTGGGAGCCCCCAACCTACATGAGCCGTGCCACTCCTTGACTTGGACCAGCATTGTATGATAAGGCAGGTGAAGTAAGCCGTGGAAAGCACTCCAGTAAAGCACCTGTTCTCCATGGCCTTTGTTTCAGCTCCTGTTTCTAGGTCCTTGCTTGAGTTTCTACCTTGGCTTCACTCAATGATAGATTGGGGCAAGGAAGTGTAGGTCAAATAGTCTTATTCCCCCCCAAATTGCTGTTGGTCATGGTCCGTATGACAGCAATAGAAACAAACTCAGAACACGTGACTCTTAGAGGCACGGCAGATGCTGTTCTGTTAATAGGCATTATCTGGACCCTTTGCCCATCACTTCCTCTTTTTGACTACAGTTTCTTTTATCCCAGTTAATAGTCCACAGGTCCTTAAAGAAAGCAAGACCCATTCCTAAGTATTGACTTCTGACTATTCCGCTATTGGCACTACCAGTGGAAAAGCATAGTCTTTAGATTTTCATTTTTACTATGCAAAGTGTACCTACCATCTACACCATAACAACCTGCCTTTGAGTTGTGATTGGCTTTAGAAATTTACTTAGAGTGACAGTGATAATGATTTATCAACAGTGTTAGTCATCCTGGGCAGTAAAGCACTAGCCCAGGACGACATGGGTTTAAAACCTACGTCTTCCACGTAATTAGGCAATTATTTAACTTTTCTCCTCTTCAGTTCCCAGCCCTGTGTCCAGCTGCTTTAGGAGCGACCTATAGGATAAGTGTGAGGATTACATCACCTAGCATATAGTCAATATTCAATAAATGTTGAAGAAACAGCTATAAAGTGCATAGGCTTTATGCTTGGCCTACCACACATAAGTCATTTGCTCTTGTTCTCAATGCTTTTCAATGGAAATCTTTGCTTTGTTTTGATGTGGTACCAAGGGGAACTCACTTCTCTTAGCAAACGCTATCTTAGGCAGGGGCTTTGCTAGGCATCACAGAAATCTGAGAATTTCAGAACAGAAAGACCCTTTTAGGAGGAGACTATCAAGGTGTGCAAGGCTAATTTATTTAAGATCAGTTGGCATACTTATCAATCTGCTTAATGACATATTCATTTAAAGTACTCATTGCTCAAGTATAGTTTCCATCTACGCTTGGATAGTGTTAGCTTGAGGGATTTTGAAAAACTTTAACAATGCTTGTTTTACCTACTTTTGAGGGTTCTGAAGAGTCCCACTCAACTAAGATTAACCGTTTTAACTGTTATAAAATTAATTTTAAAAACTGAAAAATTTTATCTAAAAAATTCTTAAGTGTGGCATCATACTGTATTAGTAGTGACATATCTACAATAAACTTTTATTAGTAATATGATTATTTATTAGGCTAATGGGTATTTCAGGCAATTGGACATTAGAAGAATTGGTTTTCGACAAGCTGATCCCCCAAATCTTTTTAAAACTTGTGTGTGAAAAAGTAGCACCATCAATTTGAACTGACATCATGTTGATGAGTTGTCTTTGTGATGAAATTCAGCTGTGGCTCACCACTGCTGCATTCTCTGTGATGTCTCTTAGCTTCAAATCTGTGACAGATTTCCAGACTTGAAGCCCATGTGCCCACCTTGGCTAACCCTTGCCAGGTGGCAAGCATCTTTTTTTTTCCCCTGCACCAACTAGACAAGACCAGAGCAATCTGGTTCTACCTGGCTCTGAACTCACATTGATATGCTCTATATCATATTTTGGCTTCTTTCCAGTTTTCCTGTGTTGGTAAGGAACATTTTAAACAGTGTCTCCTCCAATAAGGAGTACTTTTGAGCATCAGCTGTTCAGAATGTAGAAAAGACAGTTAAGTTGTGGAGGCATGAGAATTTGCCTGTGAAAAGAATATACATGAGATTTCACAGATACATTGTCAAGAATCAACAGTCTCTTTCTTAAAATGGTGGCAGACGCATGAGAACTTTTTTAAAATCAGTTTTGCTCTCCTTGATTCCTGCTCTTGCACAGAAAGAGCCAATTCTCTCCTGTTTTTTACTCAATACAATTCCGCTCCAATTTTACAAAGTTGAGGATAGTCTTGTTTTAGTAAGGGTGTTTGGCTTCCCTAGCGTGGAGAAGGTGAGGAACAGCCAGGCGTCCGGAGTTTGTTTAAAGTTCTGTCTGACTAAGTGACGTTGGTCCCGTGGTGGTGTAACTAGCAGTGTGGAAACCGTCATCTGCCAACAAGTAATGGTGGTCATAGCTCACTGCCACTCCAACTGCTCACAGTCCGGCTCAGCCTGCCTCCCTGAGCTACAGCCAGCTGTCAGGACTGTCACAGCTGCCATCTTATTTACTGCCATAAGCTTTCTTGGCATTGTGGATGCAGACACCGCTGAGATGGCGCCTGCCATTGGCTGTAAAAGGTACAGGGAAGAGAGCCTCCGAGGAACCCTGGGAAGGTGCAACATGTTCCAGCCACCTGACAGTGGAAGCAGCCGGTCCGGAGTCTCTGAGCTTGTTCTTTGTTGACTGATAAGATTGGACAAGGCACAGTAGGCCCTCCAGAACTCCTATTCAGACTGTTTTAATTGAATGCGTCACCGGCAAGGCACAATCACTTGGGCTGTGGCATCTATTCCAAATAAAACAATTGTTTTAAAGTAATTGCTCTGACAAGTCGGCTGGCAGCCATTGAGGATAAGATGCATGTGTTGCTATGAGAAGAGACAGAAAACATGTTCCCTGTAATTGCCATGGCTGAGCTTTTAAACTTTTCCTTTTATTCCACATGAAATGCATCCTTTAAAAAACCTCTGATTTGAATAAACATTGAGCACCTCTGGCGACGCCTCTTTGCCTTTCGTGTCTTTTATGCACGGAAAGGGACTTGCTTAGAGTATCTAGCCACAACAATTTACAATGAATTCAAATGGGAGAGAAAAAGTGAGCGGGAAGGGCCACCTTATTTCTGAGTTTCAGTGAGACTCTCGTGGTTAGCAAGTGCTGATATAAGGATGGCAATTATGCATTGTGAGACAGAAGGCCAATTACAGTACCTTGTTAGCATATCCAGACCCAAATTTCCACAGTATGTAAGTGGCTTCTCAGGAGAGTCACTATGTCTGCAAGAGCCAAAAGAAGCTTTTTTTTTTTTTTTTTTATTTAACACTTATCACACCTACACGAAGGACTGCAAGGTAAATAATCCACTCTGGCTCATAGTCTGTTTATCTAGACAAGAACATGTCCCTTTTATATGGAAAACAATTATCATTGTAATAAAGCTTTATAAATGATTTAATATGTAAAATATTTTACTATTGTATTTTACATCACAATCTTAGTGTAAGAATTAACCATGTATGTGTGTTTCAGATTAATATAAAAGCAACATTCTTACTACATCTTCAACTTTCATCATATCTTCCAACACAGAATATAGTTTTCCTATGAAATCACAGCTAGTATGAAAGTTCTAATTAATTCTCCCAATGTTTTCTTACAGGAACTGGAGTTTCTCCTGCGAGGTACCAGGCATATCAAGCTATTGTATAGAGAGGTTAAACCTGTGTGTTTACTGATGATATTGCTGGGCTTGAAAGCTCAATTGTAATGTCTAACAGATGAAAACTTAAGAGCATTACTTCTTTCTTTTTGCCACCATTTTCTCCCCTAAGGAAAGGATTCTACCCATTCATTTCTGCATCTGTTCAGTTAGTATTCTATGTCACTGTGTATGGAATGCCGGTCTCAGTCTCGGGAACATAACAAGGAACAAGCCAAATATGATAAAACTAGGGAAAACTTGGTTAACAAACAAAAAGCATAGATCTTATTTGAGATATTTGCAATGAAGAAGGATAGGATGATGGGAAATAGAAAGGAGAGGAAAAGGATCAATAACATTTTAGATGGAATTGCATGGTAAGTTTTTGTTGTTATTCGTTTTGTTTTGTTTTTTAGTTTTTTGAGGTTTTTTTGTTTTTTTTATGTTTTGTTGGTGTTTTGTTGTTTTTGTTCATTTTGGTTTTTTGATTTAGCATTTAGTTATTTGAAGTAGATTGCGGGGGGAGAAAAGCTTTTGAAGAGAATTCTGGCATGGAGAGAGAAACATATATAAGTCTCAATTGAGAGAAATATACCTCTGTACATTCAAGGAAGAGGCAAAGAGCCATAGTAAGGACCATAGAGGAGACTCAGAGGAAACATATCAGTAACAGTCAGGTAGGTAAACAGTGGTCAGCTCCAGTCTTAATGGTCTCATGCATAAAAGACCTCCATATGAGGCATGAGATGGGAATCCACTACCTCCTGTGGGGTCTGGAGATCATCCTTCCAAACTCTGTAAGAAGAGTAGACTCTGAGCAACAAGACATGAAAGGGAAGACAGTCATTCCACCATCACAAGTAATCCTGGAGAGAGGACAGCAGCCTTGACGATGCCTGTTGCTGGGGAGGTGGTGAGAGGTGAGCCTATTATTGGATGATGAATTTGATGCAGGACGGAAGGGAATGACCTTTCAAGTGTGATTATATTTGTCCACAGAGTTTAGGTGAAAAGTGATATGCTGACTGTTAAGCTAGGACACATTAGGGGAGGCGATAATTTAGGGGGACTAAAAATATCTAATTTTTATGTTGCATGTGAAAAATGCAAGCCACCGTTAGTCTGGTCTATGATAAATTTTCAATAAACTCTACACATTCTCATGGCTATGGCCATCACCACTGACTAATGACCGAGTCCTAGAATCTTTTTTCCTAAATAAGTCTCAGGAGTATATTTCCCTCTCCACACATAGGGCAGTAAGTTAGTTCAACCCCCACTGTCTTGTATTTGGTTCTGAGAATGGTGGCCTAGCTGAGGTTTCTACCTCACAACTAAAGCATATTTAGCATGTTTTCTTCACTGCCAGCAGAATCCTCTTCCTGACATGCAAACATGATTTCTCTCCTCCCACGCTGAAGCCCATTTCTCAGAGGCTCTCTGATTCCCAGCGAACGAGCTCTGACTCTGTAGTCATCCATTCAATGACGCTTCCCCAATGCAATCTTTTTATTATTTTCAAGTCTCCCAAATCAAAATCCCTCTAAAAATTTATAAATAATGTATGCCTCTCTGCAATCTCACAAACCATTTCCTTTGCTATAATATAATTTTACATTACAGTGTGTAAGTTATAAAATCGTACCCCTTAATTTAGGTCCTAATCAGGACTCACTTTTTCCATGGAAGCATTTTATAAACCCTGGCTAAGCAGTAGACTCTGCCCATTGTTTCATGCTTTATATTTCACCATTTTATTGTAAGCAGCACATTCTTTATATACAGAGATGCTACACTATTATGCACTCTTTGAAGGTGAAGAAGCATCCTCTTTATCTCTAAGTAGATGTGAATATGACAGTTAATGTAATTCATATTATTATATAATATTATACTGAACTATATTATATATTATTTATTATATTTATTTATAACAAATTATAAATAAACACATATTCTACATATTTTTCACTGCTAGGACCAAGGTATCAGAACAGAGAAGGATGTGCATTAGTGTACCTTACATATTATATCATAACATGCTATGTCATGGCATAGCATATTCATCATGTCATGTTACATCATGTGAATGACACATGTATTCTTTGGATCTTTCAAAAACTACTTGAAAAATGTATTCCTGTTCTCTCGGACTGTAAATCTGTCATGTGCTATTTGTGATTCATCTCTTCTTCAATGTTTTACTATTCAATGGTATTTGGCACATGCCTTCCTCAAGGTTTTACCGGTCACTGGAATTTGGTGCATGCCTACCTCCAAACTGAAATTTTTATTTTCATTTCTAAATACGCAAGTTCCAATTATTTAATTATAGTTGTACTCATAGGAACAGTTACTGTTCCTATGGAAACTTTTGATATTCCTTTTGATTTTCAAATTAAAATATTAATTAAAATATAACTAGACCTCTCTTCCCCACTTTCCTTTCTTCCCTCTGACTTTCCTCGAGTTCCATTTCATAGTCTTTTCTGAAAATTCTTTCTCACTTTTTGCATCTCTCCATGAAGTGCTGCAATTTTGACCTTGGAATACAAGTTTGATAATGGCATGTCGGAGTGAAAAGAAGAGCACACCACACCACAATCCATCTGTAACCACCCTCCCTCAAGGGCACAGTGATGGACTTCTGCATGGGATCAAGTGGAACTGAGAGATCAGACTTTTTAAGTTCAGACTCCATTTTAGAGAATCTGACCTAAGTTTGAACTCACGTAAACCAACAGGCCATACCTGGCATTAGTTTCCAAGTTACACCCCAACAAAGCGGGAGCTTAGCTCTAGTTTCTACACTAACCGCAAACAGACCTGAGTCTCTAGGTTAATCTCCCACAACAAATCCAGCATTTCCAGGTTACCCCCCACAACAAATCTGCACCCCTAGGTTACAAGCCTACCCCCACCTCACCACCAGGGCACAGGAAGCAGAAGTTAAGCCTCTGGTTTGACTCCCAGCACCAGCCAATTATGCTGAAGGCCGCAGTAGGACTCACATTGGATGCTTGCCGGGCTATGAACACTTACTCCTCATTTGCCACTTTGTATAAAACCTTCCCTGATAAGTGTTCAGGGTTCTTCTCCACCAAGACAGTCCTACTGGTCTGCAGTGGGCTGAGCCCAAGCTCGAGCTTGGAAATAAAGGCCCTTATGTGATTACATCAGATCAGCTCCTGACTAGTCTTTTGGGGTTCACTAACACTTCCTTGGCATCTTTTGAAGACCTCAACACAAAGGGTAATGACCATCTTGCTAGTCACTTATACCCCGTGCAGAAATGATCAACTAGGCTAAAATTCAAATTTGGAATATCAATCTTATTTTCTATTTAGGAAGCAGGTTTGTAGTTAGCAATGTAAACTCAGCCTCATTTCCCCTTGACTTTTCTAAGGATGAGGCCATAGGGGGCATGTTCTTACGAGTGCGGCAGGAATGAGGAAGCAATGTTATCAAATCATTATTATCAAATTGCCTTTAGCATCAAAGTAGCCCCTATCTGAAAATAGATGTTTATAATGCTGTTTATTTCTGTATGCTATACAAGGGAATCGCTCCGTGGCTGAAACAATAAACTAGAAGTCTGAAGAAGCATGTTTTTTTCCCTACTGAAGATAGATAACAAAGAAATAAAATTATGTATTCACAGTGATTCAACTCCCACGGTTTCAGGAAACTCAGTGTTGTTGATGGTAAACCCACTGTCTTATTTAATTGTATGTCATGCTTAGTTTTCACTTTTAATACCATATATTTTCAGACAGAGATTTTAAAAGTCCCTCTTTATTTGGCATGGATTAAAAATCAAAATGAGAAAATATGCAAGGCTACTTCTAATTCTCAGATAAAGTCTAACTCCAAGGCTGCTTAGCAGACACTGCCTGGGGCATATTGTATTTTTGTCAATGAAGTTTTAAAAATAAAACCCGGGGACAAGGGGCATTTTAAATAAATTAAAAACTGTCTCACTGCTCTATGCAGCCTTGGAGACATATAGGAAATTTACAGCCCATCATGTTATTTTTCCTTAGCATAGCTATTGGCAAATGGTCAGCCTGTCATAAGAGTCCAATTAAATTATATAGCATTGCAAGCTTTCACTTCTCCAATGTCAATAATGGGGCTCCTTCAGATGGCCCCTTGATATCCACTCCTGGGTATTTTAATTTCCTGACAAATCTATCATCTAAAACTTACCATCCAGCGTAGCCAGACTCAGAGCTGTGATAAAATAGCACTACTTCTGGTACTTCCCTTAATTCTATAACAAAGGGCATTCTTTCTAGGCCTTGCTGTGGCTAGATACTATTATAACCGTCTCCATGTCTGTATATCTGCATACTATAACATTGAAATTTAGCCCCAGTTTTGATAAATTTGTAATGTAATATTTTAGAACAGTATTTCCAAATCTTCAAAATCCCCATGCTCTCTAGAACTCTCCTTGTACCGTTAGTAATATCATATGCTTAAATCTGATCATCTAAACCCAAGCTAATTGTTCCCACTAAAAAGTCTCGAAGAGTATCAAGTATGAATGAGGACAGTTTGAAGAAGAAAATTGCCAAACAGAAGAAGTCAAAAGTAAAAACTTAGATTGGCATTGGCATTATGACATTTCATGAACAGTACAGATGTACTTAGCATTTGAGGGGATTGAACTATACTTAGGATCTGAGGGGAGCAAGGGATTTGAGATTCTTGAATTGTTAACAATTTGTATTTGGTAGACTAGAATAGAGGCTAGCAAATTAATTGAATCATTGATTAAAAAAAAAACAAACTGGACCCAAGATACCAATGCCTTCCACATATTAGAGGAAGCTGCTTCGTATGGTTTCCAATAATGATGAGCTGCTTTGCAGATCAGATGATCTCTGGACTACCTGAAATGTAAGAATTGCTAGGCAGGCAGGTAGTGCACATGCGATGTCATAGACTGAATTGTGTCCCTTCAAAAGACATGTTTAAAACAGAACAGGGCCTATTGTAAGGTAGAAAGGAATACAGAAAAAAAATGGGCAGTTGGAACCAGGGAATGCTGTGGCCAAGGGTAATTAGTATTGCAGAAGAAACTATCATATATTGGTACATTCACACACAGTACTTCAGAATGTGAGTGTGTCTGGACAGAGTTTAAAGGGAATTAAGCCGGGTGGTGGTGGCACACGCCTTTAATCCCAGTACTTGGGAGGCAGAGGCAGGTGGATTTCTGAGTTCGAGGCCAGCCTGGTCTACAGAGTGAGTTCCAGGACAGCCAGGGTTACATAGAGAAACCTTGTCTCAAAAAAAAAAAAAAACAAAAAAAAAACACACAAAAAACAAAACAAAAAAAAATATAAGGAATTAAAAGAAAGGAATATGTCTTTAAGTTAAAATCCCTTTTAGGGAACAGAGAATTATGTACATATTTATACACACACTCAGCCTTCAGAAGAAAGACTATATAGGAAAGGTAGCTGACTGCAAACCAAGGAGAGAGAAATTCAAAGAAACCAACCAGTAGAACCCTTACAAGTGGACTTCCAACCTCCAGAATTGTTAGATATTACTTGGCATCCTTAGGCATCTAATATAGTAGCAAAACCCAAACATGTTATAAATCAGTGGCATCCAGAAAAGAACTATCAAAGCTAATACCTTGCACCAAGTTCTTCTACCTTAATCCTGTAACGAGAACAAAAAGAACAAGAGTTTTCCTGGAAACCTTGTGTCAAGGAGCCTATGTTGGACAATGTGCACGACATGAGTCCCAGGTATATTCTGACCTGTAGTTATCAAGGGAGGTTAAGCATCACATGGATTTAAAATAAGCCAAAGTGCCATATTATAATAGAGAACTTCTTCATGAAGGAAAAGTTCTTCCTAAACATGAACTGAACAAGAAAACCACCAATAAACCTGCCTAAGTGGATGAGGGAAAGCCCATAAGGCCTCAATCCTATACAAGAAACTGCAGGCAACTAAGGGATGCTGGTAATGGAAGAAATATTCTTCCCCAGGGAAGAACACATGAATTAGTTATGCAAGAAGAAATGGTCAGCTCTGAACACATACATGTATACATAATCTTACAGCAATATATGAACTGAGCAGGTTGTACTTATTTTATATATATATATATATATATATATATATATATATATATATATATGTGTGTGTGTGTGTGTGTGTGTGTTATGTAACAGCAATTAATGAAAAGAGGGGTCTTGAATTTGAAAGAGAGCAAGGAGAATGTGCTTGGTAGTTTTGTGTCAACTTGGAGTTATCTGGAAAGAGGGAACCTCAAATGAGAAAACCCTTCCATAAGATACACCAGTAGAACATTTTCATAATTTGTGATGGATGGAGAAGGGCCTAGCCCATTGTGGGCAGTACCATCTCTGGGCTGGTGTTTCTCAGTTTTATAAGAAAGAAGATGGAGCAAGCCATTGTAAGCAAGCCAGTAGGCAGCAAGCACCCCTCTAGGGCTTCTGCATCAGCTCCTGCCTCCAGTTTTCTGACCTGTTTGAATTCCTGTCCAGACTTCCTTCAATGATGGACTGAGATATGGAAGTGTAAACTAAAGAGGTTTTTCCTCCAGAGTTTGCTGTGGGTCACGGTGTTTCATTACAGCAAAGGTAATCCTAACTAAGACAGAGAGAGGTGTATGGAAATGTTTGAAAGAAGGAAAGCAAAAGTGGAAATAGCGGAATTATATTATCCAAAAATCAAAGAAGTTAAAAAATAAAGCCCTTTGACATGGGCTGGAAGTAGAAGAATCAGAATTGGAGTAAAAGATGAGATGGTGTGCTAAGGCTTGAGAAGCATCAAACTCTTTCACACTGCCTGAGATTTAAAGCGGGGCCTCTAGCTTGATGATCAGGACGACTCTGGTGGAGAGTAAATGAACTTCCTGTATCAGGTGAAGGAAGGAAATCTTGTAACCAGGAGGCAGAACAAGCCTTGACTCCCTTCTGCTTCATCACTCTCCTTTTCAGTACATCAGATATTTTATCTAAATGTCCTGCAGAGAAGACTGTTAGGAAACTGATGGAGAGACAAGCTGGGTTTGAGCAAGTGTATAGATGTAGTAAGGATACAGGTTCAGTGGACTGTGGGTCTGGGGGTATTTAAATAAATCTGGCTGATTTACAAATTCAGATGCTAATAAAATGAGAATGCATTTGGGGGAAGCACAACACATTGATTGGCTGGTACTGGAGACACACAGCAGAGGGACTAGTGTGGGGAGGGAGAAAACGGAATCAACAATGCTTGTTGCCCTTTTATAATTGATTTGTAAATTTTGTGCAGGCTTTATTTAAAAAATTGAGAATAGTTAAAAGTATAGACTTTGGTGACTGAAGAGATGGTTCAGAAGTTTAAAGCACTGACTATTCTTTTAGAGGATCTGTGTTCTACTCCCATATGTAAGTAAAATATCCACACTTATAAGAGTAAAAATAATTTTTAAAAACTATAGTATTTTAAGAAATAACTCATCATTTACTATACATATATATACATATATATTAACATATATATGTATACACACACACACACACACACATATATACATACATACATCCTGGAAATACACCCATATATATTGGGGTATATATATTTACATTCCCATGTAAAAACTATATATGTATTATATATGTATATATATATATATACATATATATATATATGTGTGTGTGTGTGTGTGTGTGTGTGTGTGTGTGTGTGTATGCACATTCCCATGAAAAAATAATCATGTAGAAGATCAGAAAATGGAATGCAATTTTATAACTCAATTGGAGCTTTATATGTGCTTTGTAAATACAGTATGATTAGTAATGGTAAACAAAATCAACATTAAGATAACAATTGACTAGACAAGATAGATAAGATAGACATACTAGTACAATAGTGGCAGGAATGGTATGGGAATGACCAACTATTTACTGATTAGATTTGGGGCCAGTGTCACAAAATATAACTTGTTACTCTTAACTGAGCCAAGAACTGTTAGCTATTTAGGCCATAGACCCTAGGATTGAGTCTACTACTATAATTCTGCCAAGTGGACATAGTAATACATTGTCTACTATGTCCACATCTTTATACTCACTAGTGAAGCTCTCAATCATCATCAGAGAAGTTTATTTTTGTAATTAATATAGCAATGCACAGCTAGACAACATACAGAGAATAAGAGATTATGGAATGCTCATTCCTAACCAGACATGTGTATCATACCCCCCTTTTCCTAGGTGATGGGAAGACTGTGGAAGGCAAAGGTAGTTGAGATCTTGAGAAGTGGATGACTACATTGAAATAGTATTTTCCAGGCATGACAAGGACAATACACATATGAACTCATACTGACTATGACTGCATCCCCAAGACACACGCAAGATCAAGCCAACAAATATCCCAGCATGGATGAGGGAGAGATTTACAAAGTAACACTCCAGCTGAGAATTACCCATTGCAAATTGATGGCTGTTGCAATAAAAACATTAATTTTCTTCAGGGATGTGGCTCCTTAAGGGCTATCCATGCTCCAGCTGTTGCTACAGTCATTTACAGACTGGCAACACTAAGTAGACACAGTAGTTTTAAAAAGAAATACATGATATTACAGGATATTAGGGGGAAAATAATAGTTTGTGGGCAAAAGAAAAGAATTGGAGAGAACTAAATGGTTATAGATTTGATTGTAATATGCCTTATGCATATACAAAGTACTCAATAAAAATGACGTCTAAGAAGTTTTAAAAAGAAAGAAAGAAAAACTAGATGTTTAATTCAGCCACCCTGGCAAGGGTTATGAATTAGAAGAATGGTGGAAATACTTAACTGCATGGGTGAGATAGTTTGAGAACACAGAGAATTTGAAGACGTTTGCATTTTCCAGGAACGAACCCTTAAAGCAGAGATAAACATAACCACATGAACATTCAGAAAGTGAATGAAGGAGTGTCCTTAAGAATTGGAATTCTGTGACAAGAAACAAAAGGAGAGAGAAAGGTGTAATACAAGCTATGAGCTTTTTTCTATAAAGCTCAACTTGACCCTAGCTGAAACTCTGAAGCTAAGGTGAACTTTTAGGCCTATAGCAATAGGAAGGAGCGTAGTTTTAAACACCTCCATCCACTGAGAAGAGATTCCTTGTAGGAAGGGAATTTTCTTAGACCTGACATCTGAGTGGTTGTGGAAAGGTTGATTCTTTGGGTCTTGACAATATAGAGCCAACATGTATTTTCTACATTGTTTTGTGTCTCTCAGATCTAGCTTTTTTGTTGTATTAGAACAGGTTTTTCCCTTTTAAAAAAAGGCAGAAAGTGGGTCAAACTGCTGGCATTGGGTCAGGAAGTATAAATAATACATAGGTGTGGGGATAGCCTGCTAATCAAGGTCACAGTCTATCACAACCAGATAGCTCCTTTGAGCTAAGTGAAAAATGGAGGACTCCCTTTACCCAAAGGGCTTCCCCTTCTCTGACCTCCCCACATCCTCTACCTGAGGAAGGTTGAATAGTCCTTGGCAGACTTTCAACACCTTTAAGGCAGGGTTTCTGGAATGCCTCTCATACAAATGAGGCATTCACAAAACTTTGTATGAGAAATCTGGAAATCAGACAGAGACACAGAACCACACTTAGGACCTACCTGCTACATCATACTCTACAGCATTCTTTTCTCGGCTAGCACTTCAGCTGGACTAAGCAGCTTACCCAGTAATAAGCTGCTTAGTATGTTGACCCATAGGCAATCTGAGCATACCTTCTGAGGTCATCAATGATGGCTGTGCTATTCCAATCTCTGTAAAAACTGAGCAAAGTGATAGTAGTAGGTACCAAACTGAACCACAGGAGGCAAACACTTTCCTTCTGTACTACTTGTGGAAAGAAATCAGTCTGATTAGCTGAGGCAGCTGCTCTTGCCAGGGTGATGACAATTCTTCTGGCCTTGAGCAAAGGGAGAGTGTCAAATCTCAGAAGATAGTCTCAATGTACGTGATAGGGATTACAGTGTGTGCTGTCTCCATTAAGGCTTCTATGTCTGTGATGAAACACTGTGATCAAAATCAACTTCAGGGAGTTTATTTCACATTACAGCCTGTAGTCCATCATCCAGGAAAGTAGAGGCAAAAAAACCCAAGTCAGAATAGAGAGGCAGGAGCTGATGTAGAAACCATGATGGAGTGCTGCTTTCTGACTTGTTTGTACCAGGAAGGGACAGTCCATGGTGAGCTGGATTTCCACTACCCCAAATCAGTCCAGAAAATGCTCTCACAAACTACAAGCAACCATTTTTTTTTAAGTTGAAGAGTTCCTCTTACCAAATGATTCTAACTTGCATCATGTAGACATAACAATAACCAGCAAAATTGTGGGCCTTGTTCTAAATCCTATCCATTTGAAAATGAGACATGTTACTCCAAAATGTAGAAAGGTGATGGAATGTGAAATTTGTACCCCCAAAGTGGTTGGGTGGAAGGAGCATCTCCTGCTTCATCTGATCCACACATCTACCTAGTGGAGATTCAATATTTAAGGCACTGAAAGAACTGAGAGGGATGATTCCCTATGATCTTAAGGTTTATTGTTCATGCTGACACTTTAACATGATCAACAGAAAAGTCTATCATGGTAGCTTTTCCACGTTCTTCTCAGAAGCTCCTGAACACTATATTGCATGATGTAAATAGGCAGCACATTCCTGGTCTGAAAACTCTTCATGCCATAATGAAATATTATTGCAATAGCCATCTGATCATCATGTTTTATTGTTTCTTTTAATTCATATTAATTCATACTTTTAGCTGCTGTGTCTTCCACCTATGGGAGCCATGTTTCATTAACTATCTTCCCAATCTACGGTGTGTCTGAAACACCATCCTTTCTCCTCACCAATGACGCTGCAGCTAATTAGGCCTGTATATACCTCCATTCTCTAAGTTACTCTTCCACAGGTCTTCTCTGTTGTTTGAAAGTTTGACTACTGCCATTGCCCCAGAGAAAACAGTTTATAATGGAAGACTTCACTAATAATCCTTAGCCTGATGGAAAAGAATTGACAGTTTTAGTGGTATGACTCCTTCACCACAAACACACCTCTTTTTATTGTTCTTTTTTATTGGATATTTTCTTTATTTATATTTCAAATGTTATCCCCTTTCCTGCTCCCCCTCCCCACATAAGGCCCCTATCCCATCTCCCATTCCCCTGCTTCTATGAGGGTGTTCACCCATCCACCACCCACTCCTGCCTCCCAGCCCTCGAATTTCCCTACACTGGGGCAGAGAGTCTTCACAAGACCAAAGGCCTCTCCTCTTATTGATGCCCAACAAGGCCATCCTCTGCTACATATGCAGCTGGAGCCATGAGTCCTACAGTCTCTGGGAGCTCTGGATGATCTTGTTGGTTCACATTATTGTTCTTCCTATGGGGTTGAAAACACCTTCAGCTCCTTCAGTCCTTTCTTTAACTCCTCCATTGGGAACCCCATGCTCAGTCCAATGGTTGGCTGTAAGCATCTGCCTCCGTATTTGTCAAGCTTTGGCAACACCTCTCAGAAGACAGCTATATCAGGCTCTTGTCAGCATGGATTTCTTGGCATCCACAATAGTGTCTGGGTTTGGTGACTGTATATGGGATAGATCCCCAGGTGGGGCTGGATGGCCTTTCCTTCAGTCTCTGCTCCACACTTTGTCTCCATATTTGATCCTGTGAGTATTTTGTTCCCATTTCTAAGAAGGACCTAAGTACCCATACTTTCATCTTCCTTCTTCTTGAGCTTCATATGGTCTCTGAATTGTATCTTGGGTATTCCAAGCTTTTGAGCTAATATTCACTTATCAGTGAGTGCATGCCATGTGTGTTCTTTTGTGATATGGTTACCTCACTCAGGATGATATTTTCCAGTTCCATTGACTTGCCTAAGAATTTCATAGAGTCATTGTTTTGAATAGCTGAATAGTACTCCATTGTGTGAATGTACCACATTGTCTGTATCCATTCCTCTGTTGAGGGACATTTGGGTTGTTTCTAGCTTCTGGCTATTATAAATAAGGCTGCTATGAATGTAGTGGAGCATGTATCCTTATTACATGTTGGAGCATCTTCTGAGTATATACCCAGGAGTGGTATAGCTGGGTTCTCAGGTAGTACTATGTCCAATTTCTGAGGAACCACCAAAGTGATTTCCAGAGGGGTTGTACCAGCTTGTAATCCCACCAACAATGGAGGACTGTTTCTCTTTCTCCACATCTTTACCCTCATTTGCTATCACCTGAGTTTTTGATCTTAGTCATTCTGACTGGTGTGAGGTGGATTCTCAGGGTTGTTTTGATTTGCATTTCCCTGATGACTAAAGATGTTGAACATTTCTTTAGGTGCTTCTTATCGGTCAGTATTTAGCAGTTGAGAATTCTTTGTTTAGCTCTGTGCCCCATTTTTAATAGGGTTATTTGGTTCTCTGGAGTCTAACTTCTTCAGTTCTTAGTATTTATTGGATATTAGCCCTCTATAGGATGTAGAATGGTAAAGACATTTTCCCAATCTGTTGGCTGCCATTTTGTCCTATTGATAGTGTCTTTTGCCTTACAGAAGCTTTACAATTTTATGAGGTCCCATTTGTCAATTCTTGATCTTAAAGTATAAGCTATTAGTGTTCTCTTCAGGAAAATTTTCCCTGTGTCCATGTGCTCGAGGCTCTTCCCCATTTTCTTTTCTTTTAGTTTCAGTGTATCTGGTTTTATGTGGAGGTTCTTGATCCACTTGGACTTGAGCTTTGTACAAGGAGGTAGGAATGTAATGATTTGCATTCTTCTACATGTTGACCCCCATTTGAAACAGCACCATTTGACCAACATACTTCTAACTGTTTTGGTAAACAACGAATCCTCTGGGAATGCCAAACATCATAGCCTCTGGTGTATTTCAGCACATATATGTGTAATCACTCTAATGTGATATGACATGCTGTGTATTCATTTGCACCCTTCTTTGTGAGATATGACAGTTGTGCATTCTACTCTCTGTCAATCTGTCTTTAGTTTTTGTCAGTGTGTGAGTCTCCTTCTAGAACTGTACTGTTAAAATCTGTCTCCGTGCTGAATCTCACATCTCACGAAGAAGGCACCTGTATTATAACTTATCTAGCATAAGCTTACAGACAGAAGACATCTCTTTAGAGACCCTTGACTCATTCTGTCTAGATGCTGACAGACATAAGAGAGCTCCATATATTAACTAATAATGTAATATACACAATAATGTGGAGTTTATGATGTTGGTTCTGGATATCAAATGATTTTATTTGACTAATGTTATAAAACAAACCAGATCAGATCTTAATATGTCAGACAACACTTATTTTTCTCTGTAATGTGCAACTTACATAGGATCATGCAGGAATAACTTGTATCTCTTCTATTGAGCACCAGTTTGAATACCTAAGAGCCAGAACCTGCAATCATATGAAGGGTTAATGTATGTAGTTCATACGTCTATCAACAATTAATATTATCACTCATTAGAAACTGTAGCCAGGCAGATTAGTAAAGATATGTAAATGAGGCCTATAACTATTGGGTTGGGTGCAGAATGAGAGGAAACAAGAGGTTGGAAAGGAGTGGTAAAGGTAACAAGAGGAGGAAGAGATAGTTAGAGAGAGTGAGGGGTATGAGTTGTCTGGCTGGGGCTTTGAATTTATATAATATTTCATCTACTGCATTTCATTTGCCATAATAGTCATAAAGCTCTGACTAATTTTAACAAGAAGGCAAACCTTCCACCTCAGGACTAGATGGTGTCAAACACAAAGAGCACATGGTGAGTGGAAATGTTATTCCACCATCTCTGAAATCTACAACTCACCAGACTCTTAGACTAGAAATGCATAGCAGAAGAGGGATCTTATCAATTTGACAAACAATTACTTAGACTTAATTCCCTGGCCTACTTATCTTGCTTTAGCTCGGCTATCTGGGATGACAGAGAACTCATGGCCAACTTTGCTCTGTGTTGTTTTTCTGTTTTTTTTTTGTTTTGTTTTGTTTTTTAAGCTAAACCAATTTTTGAACTACAAGGCTTGATAGGCTACCTAAAACTTATTATCTAAGGTAATTAACTACTCTCACAAGCAGTGCTTTATTCACCGATACATGGAAGGAGTTGAATAATTGCAGTTAGAATAGGAAGGAACATGGCCTACTTTGTAATTGCTTTTCATGTTTTTTTTTCTGTTATTTCAGAGCAGGAAACATTTTGGACAACACAGTGAAATATACACTGCAAAGTGTTTGTATATTTGGTGCTCAATGGGTGAATAAAGAGATTTCTTATTCTATTTAGAAGCTATTTTTTTCTTAGTAAACACCCATGCAAGATTATATTAAGATTTGATTAGCAATTATACTGCAAAAAAGATTGTTTTTTTGTTTGTTCATTCATTTTTGCGTAGTCCCTTTTCAGATGACAACATTCATGGATGTTTTCCTACAATTTGATTTATTCATGTATTTTACTTTGCCTAATAGAAATATATAAACTCACATTTTATGAACTGAAACTATGTATGTTTAGTGCAAAACAAGAGAAAAATGTGAATCTCAGTAGAACCAATCCTGCACTTATCTACTACCCAAAATGCAAAGTCCATGACAAAATGAAAACTAGAAAAACAATTAGCTTTGTATCCTCTTTCAGAACTCATATCGGTTACCTATGTTCAGTCCTTGCTCAGCCCCTAGTAGCTGTTATTGTTCTTTGTTGCATTTTATAATGTATCCATATGTATATTTGTTTATATTTTCTTTATAAGGTTATTTGACCTCACTTAATATCAAAAGTTCTGTTTCCTGCAAATTTTTCTTTAAGACTTAATAGTATCAAATTCTTACTATCCATTCATCTGTTGATAGAAAATAGGTTGGTTCCAAGTCTTTGCTATAGTCAGTATAATAAACATGGGAATACAAATATCTTTGTGTTTGGTTATACTGTTTTGGGGATACATACTCTAGAAAGAAACAATTGTCATACACTATCTCTATTTTTAAACATTTGAGATTCTTCCAACTAATTCTACAATGGCTGAATTAGTTTGTATCCCCACCAACAGTGAATCAGAGTTTCTTTCTTCCCATAACCTCTTCAATGTATGTTGGCAGAGTTGGTGGTAACCATACTGAATTAGGTATTATCATAAAGTAGGCTTAGCCGAGATGGCCACAGGTATTGAACAAATTTGAAAATAATTATTGCCCATTTGTATTTCTTTTCATGAAAACTGTCTCTTCAGTTCATTTCTCCCCTTGCAGATTGACCATTTTATTTACTTGCTGTTCGTTTTCTATAATTCTTATTATTTTCAAAGTGTCAGCGTCTTGTCTCCAGTGTAGCTGGTAAATCTTGTTCTGTCTGTTTACTCTACTTATCATAGTTTTTGCTCTACAGTAGCCTTTAACTGTCACACAACCCCATCTGTTACTGCTTGTCATTAGTTTTTATAATAATGCTCCATGAAAAAGGCTCTGCTTGGTACACCTTCTCACTCACATGTGCTATCTCTTGAGGACTTTTATCTTAGGCATTCTGATAACTGACTGTAACATAGAGCCACAGAATTGTTTTGGTTTCCATTTCCCTGACTAAGACTTTGAACATTTCTTTAAGTGTTTCTCATCCATTCGAGATTCCTCTATTTGGAATATGCTGTTTAGCTCTGTACCCCATTTTTAATTGGGTTATTTGGGTTGCTTGTGTCTAACTTCTTGAGTTCTTTAAAAATTTTTGATATTAGCCCTCTGTCATGTGTAGGGTTGGTGAAGATCTTTTTCCCAACCTGCAGGCTGCCGATTGGTCCTACTGACCGTGTCCTTTGCCTTACAGAAGCTTTACGGTTTCATGAGGTCCCATTTAATCAATTGTTGATCTTAGACCCTGAGGCATGAGTGTTCTGTTCAGTAAATTGTCTCTGGTAAGAATGTATTAAAGGGAATCTCAAACCCATGGGGTCCTCAGAGACTCAACCACCAACCAGAGAACACACACGGCCTGGACCTAGGCCTCCGCGCTCATAGGTAGCAGATGTGCACCTTGGTCTTCATGTGGATCCTGAATAACTAGAGTGGGGCTATCCCAAAAGCTGCTGTCTGTATAAGTATATGTAAATATATGTATATACATATATATATGTGTGTGTGTGTGTGTGTATGTATATGTACATGTGTACATATACATGTATATATGTGTATGTATACATATATGTGTATATATATATATATATATATTCTCCTATCCTAAATCTTAAAGTGATTTAAAAATATATTCAAATATGAAAGTGGGATATGCAGTGTAAAGCTCAGAATGGCTAACAGTACAGAAGTTCACGGAGAAGCATAGACTGAGACTCGTGTTAATTTTGGTGTGCAATGTTTATTTGAAATGTCTTTCTAATCAGTTCATAATTTTTTAAAGGACAAATTCTGACTTTCTTAGGGGATAATTGTCATTTTGCTCTGTAGGTCTCAGTCCAAGGCTTGCACAGGTGATAGGGCTTCTAGCGGGCTCTTGGCCTTTCTCTTGAAATAGCTCCAATGTGAAGTCTACACAGCACCATCACTCCTCTAAATAGATTCAATGGAAGATAATGATCCAAGGGTTAGGAATAGACCTCTATAAATCAGACTATCACTATGTGAAAATCCTCTTTTAGAAGAAAAGTCAACTATTATTTACTTCCCAATTGCCATTAAGAAATTATATTTTAATCTACTGAATCTTAATTTTAGTCAATTTAGATACCCCAGTGCCATATCTGCAATGGCTTTCTTGCTTTGCTTATATTCAATGTCATGAATATTCTCTTTCTGCCTCATAGTAGTCTATCCAAGGATCTGAGATTTAAAAACCCAACTCAGAGGTCAGTGTTAAAATAAGTAAAAATTAAATAATTGTGCAGAAAGTTGTATAATATCTTTAAGTGAGAAGAAAACAGAATCACTCATGTTCCTTGTAGGGGTGGGACAAGGCAGGGAACAGGGACTGGAAAAAGTGTCAGGAGGGAAAACTGTGGAGATACAGTATAATATATGTGGGAAGAATAAATAAAGAGAAAAAGGGCCAGGCTAATAATGAAGAGAGAGAGAGAGAGAGAGAGAGAGAGAGAGAGAGAGAGAGAGAGAGAGAGAATCAGATCAAAGAAGGTGTTTCAGGATGATAGCTTTGATAATGACAACATGAGCCATACAGTAAAGATTGTGAAAAGGGTTCAGATATCTTCAGTACCAAAAGGAGAACTCAATCTGCAGAAAATACTAGTCAACAGCACCCTCAAAGGATGATTCACTACTGCGTTCAAATGCACTTTACACTTGGTATGTAAAAATGTCTCATTGCACACAGATAAAATATGTTGCATGTTACATTAACAGAATAAAGAGAAAGATATGTGTGCCACTATTAAATACAGAAAACTATCACTATGTGGTATGATTGATATGGTGTCATATGGTATGCTATGGTGTAGTATGATATATTTAGTCCCTCAAAGCAGAAGTAGAAATCACACATGGTGGGAAAGCTTCACTTCTATGGATCATATAGAAGCAAAAGGATTTGTGATCAGAGATAAGAGATCAGCCTAGACTTCCTTATGCTAAATAATAAGCAACCCACAGAAAGGCAAGTAGCAAATGCTCCCACTATGTGTGAAGCTGGAAATAACCAGGGGAGCAAATGGCAATACAGGTGCTGGGAAGTGACAGAGTAGGGAATGTCAGCCAAAGACCTAGCGTTTCTAAATAGTTGAGGTAATAAGTTTCATTTGCCACCAAAAATGAGGTCAGAGTCATGCTAACCAGCTCGATTCAATGATGATATATTTAACAGATGATTCTTAACCGCATGTGTATCCCATACATATACGCAAGTAATATCAAAGAAAATAAGATCAAGAAACCTAGGTTAGACCTAGTAAGAGTTGAAGGTGGCTCCATATCCCTTAATCTGGTTACTTAAAATGACACCAAGCATCTAAAATGGATCAGTGTAAATCACTTTGAGTCATCTTCAAATCCTGGACCAGTAGTTCTCACTTGAGTGCACAGGAGCACCTGGAGGCCAGAGCTCGTGCAGACCCAGCTCACCAGCATAGCTTCAGCAAATTTCCTGATGACTTTAACTGAGGCTCTAGTTTAAGAACCACTGGTTTAAATAAATCATCATCTTAGTGATATTGATGAGCAGGAAAGAAAGTTTTTCAATGGAAGTCAGGAAATGATTTTTTTTTATAACTAGGATTTTTTTAATATTTTTAATGTGATGAAGCATTTACAGGGCTATTGTTATTAAAGTCACTTGTTATTAAATAAATAACCAGACAATTGAATAGTTATTTATTTTAATTTCTGACAGTTCATTTTCTGCTTTGATTGAACTCCTAGACTAAATAAATGTTGCAGTTTGTCCCTATTGTACTTGATGGCTGCATTAAGCTGTGCCTATCCCTATAACCAGGCAGGTGAGTATATAATTTTCTTACTGTTCCCACACACACAGGAAGCAATACTTGCTAGCATAATGGAACACCAGGCACATATTTTCTGCTTTGTTACACTCACCCTTTTGCTCTTTGGGGTTTTAAATGTCCCATTGTGCCCTCATTCTTCCAACAGAGGAAATTACACCACCCACAGAATGCATGCTGTGTTTTCCCATCCTGATGGAAATGCAACAGTGGTCATCCTGGAAGTGGCAAAGCACAGAGCAGGGACAGCCAGCCCTGGATCTGGGTCATCCCAGCTGCTGCTGGCTTGAGAACAAGCCCAGCAGGCTCTAAACTCCCCAGAACCCATGTTTTGTATGCAACTCATTTGTGCACAGCAAGCTCCCCTCTGTGTGGCTGAGATGGTGCCTGATGAGATGCACTGGAGTGATGGAGGCTTCAGAGGGGAGTAAGGACCTGGCAGGATGCAGGGCTAAGATGTAAATGAGGTAAGGTAGTGGTAATGGCCAGCACTACCAGGCTTCATTGCTTTCAATAACACAAATGCTTTCAACAAGATGAATTTCTAGGACAAGAAGACAGCAGAAACACAATGCGATTGACAGACTGTCACAGGCAACTGATTCTATTATATTCAATAGGCTGGAGCAGAGAATATGCTCAAATGCATCATACCTTGCAATGATATTCAAAAGGGACAGAAGCACAGAGGCAGAACGGAATTTAACTTTTTTCCGTTTATCTTTGTCCTACTCTTTCACATGATATCCAAGTCCACAAAATTTCAGGATGTGCCAAGGTATATCCATGGTAAATACATGCTATTCATCTCTCATTAAGGCATTCAATTAGCATAGTTGACTCATAAATTATCAGAATTCTCTCAATCTGATAGCTATCTTTCAGGTAAACACAGTCTCTTCTAAATCCTTGCATTATCTGCATCTATGGGATTATATGAAGAACGCAGATGATTGGTAAAGCCTGCCATAGTAGACTACCATAAGCTGCTGCATGGCCTACTGTTTTAGTGCACCTTTGCATATCAATAGGAATCTATACATTTATGTAAACCTATTGGCTCATATATAAAAATGTTTTTTCTTTCCTTTCATCTAAAATTAACTTTCTAATTTTGAAGCCAGGAAGCAAGATACGTTCTATGAGATATTTTTGCAAACATTTTCCTAAGACCTATAAATATATATGCACAATATATTTTCCTGTGCTTATTGTAAACCGACTAACTAAAACCCCACGGCTAATGTTTTCATTGCTTGCATTTCACTCAGGATTCCAATAGCCACAAGAAAAATCTTGGTGCCATAGCTACTTTTGGCTCCTCTGTTTGGTAAGTGAAGAGAGTAATAGTCTTGCTTTACAATAGGTTGTCTACTAAAATGTTCAGGAGAAATGTGCTTCGTAAATGCAAGGCTACTAATATTTTAAGAAGATAATTGTGCTATACACAGTGGCGCTAAGACACATTTTGTATCAGGAAATCCTTGAAAATAGGACTGGCCTTCTTGTTCCCAGGGAAGCGTTACTCAACAATCTCCTGGGATGGACTCCAAGTGCTTCAAATGAGAAAACACCTTTTAAATTGCGGAGTTTAAAGAAAGTGCAGATTTGGGCATTATTATTAGAAATATACATCTGTGTCACAATTTTATGCTGAGTGTTATAGTCCCTAGCTCTGATTCCTTCGAGCAATTTTTTCATTAGCTAATTTGTTCATTTACTTTACATTCTGATCCCAGCTTCCATTCCCTCCTCTCTTCCAAGACTCATCCTATCCTTAGCTCCCCCACAACCCTTTCCCGTTCTCCTCAGAGAGAGACAGGCCTCCCATGGTTGTTAACCCACCTTGGCACATAAAGTTGAAGAAGGACTAGGTGCATTTTCTCCTAGTGAGGTTAAACTAGGAAGCCTAATTACCTGAGAGTGATTCAAAAGCAGGCAGCAGGATCAGAGACAGCCGCTAATCCTGCTATTAGGGGTCCCACTTGAAGACCAAGCTACACATCTGTTGCATATGTGGAAAGGGCCTAGGTTCTTCGCATGCATGCTCTCTAGTTAATGGTTCAGTCTCTGAAACCATATATAGCCCAGGTTAGTTGATTCTGTATGTTTTCTTGTGTTGTCCTTGACTTTTCTTACTTGTTCAATCTTTCCTCCTGCTCATTCATAGGATTATATGTCTGCAAGGATAGCAGAATACCATGAAGAGTATCAGGAATGGGCTCTCTCTAATGGTATGGTTCTCACCTGCACATCTTGTAGGCAGGGCAAATTGTGCATATAAGGTTTTGTGGCTAGGTTAATGTCCCCATCCTTCCATTTGGAATCTTGCCTGATTACAGGAGGTAGCCATTTCATGTTCTACATCCCCCCGTCATAGTAGTCATAGCGAGGGTCACTCTCATAGTTTCCTGGAAGTTTTCATTGTCTTAAATTCTTCCTCTGTCTTCCCAAGACTTGAACCCTCATGTTCCCTCTCCATCTATACCCCATCCAGTTCCCTCTCTCCTTCCACCTCCAATGTCTATTTTATTTCTTGTTTTCAGTGAGATTTAAACATCCTCCCTTGGAGCCTCCTTGTTTCTTAGCATCTTTGAGTCTGTACTTTATGACTAATATCTGCTTATAAGTAACCACATACCATGTGTGTTTTTCTGGGATTGAGTAACCTCCATCAGAATGATATTCTCAAGCTCCATCCACTTGTCTGCAAATTTCATGATGTCACCATTTTTAATAGCTGAGTAGTATTCCATTGTATAAATGTATCACATTTTCTTTATTCATTCTTCAGTTGAGGGACATCTAGGTTGTTTCCAATTTCTGGCTCTTACAAATAAAGCTGTTATGAATATAGTTAAGAAAGTGTCCTCATGGTATGGTAGAACACTTTTTAGGTATATGCCCAGAAGTGGTGTAGTTTGCTCTTGAGATAGAACTATTCCCAATTTTCTGAGGAACTGCCAGATTGATTTCCAAAGTGGTTGTACAAGTTTGCACTCCCACCAGCAATGGAGGAGTGTTCCTCCTCTTGCTTTAAACCCTCTTTGGCATGTGCTATTGCTTGAGTTTTGTTGGTTTTTTGTTTTGTTTTGTTTTGTTTTATTTTATTTTACCCATTCTGATGGATGTGAGATGGAATTTTGGGTTGTTATCATTTGCATTTCAATGATGACTAAATATATTGAAGGTCTCCTTAAGTGATTCATAGTTATAAGAAAATTTTCTGTTGAAAATTTTCTGATTAGATCTGTACCCCATTGTTAATTGGCTTATTTGATTTCTTGAAGTGTAATATATCAGCTCTCTCTCTCTGATGTTAAACTATCCTACAAAGTGCAACCTACAGATTCAATGAAATTCCCATCAAGCTTTCAACACAACTTTTTACAGACTATTAAAGAACAATACTCAACTTGAGAAGGAAAAAAAAAAAACAGGCTAGCTCAAACAATAGTGTACAATAAAAGAACTTCTGGGGGTATTGCCATCCCTGATATCAAGCTATATTACAGAGTAATTGTAATAATAAAAAAAAAAAAAACTCATTGTATTGGCATAAAAGAGACAGGTTAGCCAATGGAATCAAATTGAAGGCCCGGAAGTAAACCACACATCTATAGACACTTGAGTTTTGACAAAGAAGCCAAAGCTATACAAGGGAAAAAGAAAGCATTTTCAACAAATGATGCTGGTATAACTGCATGTCTTCATGTAGAAAAATCCAAATAGATCTATATCACCTTGCACAAAACTCAAGTCCAAGCAGATCAAAGACCTCAACATAAACCCAGATACACTCAATCTGATAGAAGAGAAAGAGGGGAATAGCCTTAAACTCATTGACACAAGAGGCAACTCCTTGAATTGAATACCAACAGCTCAGACACTAAGATCAACAGTTAGTAAATGGGACCTCCTGACATTGAAAAGCCTCTACTTTTGAAATTGAAATGTTTCTGTCAATAGGAAAAACTGCAGCCTACATTATGGGAAAAGATCTTCACCAATTTTATGTCTGACAAGACACTTTTTTAAGCCAGTAAAGCCTACTAGATTTTGTCAGACTTATGTACAACTGGACCTAACTTTACAAAAGAGAAAGTGTGTATTTCTTTTCTCCGAATCTTTTATTTGCCAATTATCAAACAAAGCTTATCTATCGACAATAGCAGTTTGAGAACTCTTGGGAATCAAATAAAATCTAAGAATTCTAACTGGCCTGAGTAGCACTAACATTAAATTGAATTTTTTTTTTTTTTTTTTTTTTTTTTTTTTTTTTTTTTTTTTTTTTT
>JADRCD010222618.1:58091-118897 GCA_019843815.1 Montemys delectorum | reverse complement strand
AAGAAAGAAAGAAAGAAAGAAAGAAAGAAAGAAAGAAAGAAAGAAAGGAAACAAAAACCAGAAAACACTCCCAGGGCATGTGAAACAACCATAACATACAAGAAATGAAAATTGAGGATCTCCAGAAAGAGAAAGCAACAAGTTTAAACAACCATAACAGAATTCCCCCCAAATGAATGTCACAGAGAAAATAACAAATACAGTAATCTCATAAAATATCAGGTAGAGTAGAAGTACAGATAGTGGATAGGAGGATATCCTTTTCAATATACACAAACTTGAAGCCAGCTGAGGCAGCACTGGAGAGAGGCTATCAGGAGGAAGCCAACAGGAGGAGGAGTCTATGGCGGAACTAGTGGAAGAAAGCTGAGTGGAGAGTCTATGCACGAGGCACAGCAGTACTTACTTAACCTGGGGAGAAAGGCAGTGCGGTTCCCAGCACCCACCAACCTATGTGACTCAGCCCCATGGATCTGATTCCCTCTTCTGGCATCTTCAGGCACTGCATGCATGTAATATTCTTACATGTAGACAAAATGCTCATACACATAAAATAAAAATTAATCAGCTTTGAAAGGAAAATAAATATAGCTTTCACTCAGAAATCATATCAGACAATCCATTTTTCTAAACAAATTAACTGTGATAAGCTATGTTAAGAGGACAGACACACCGTGGTCTGCTTAACCTGTAGTACATGTGACAGAGGAAATTTTAAGAACTGTATAAACTGAGATCTAAACCTTCCTGCCCCTCAAGAGAACAACTGTCCAAAAACTAACTCCCATGCACCAAACCCCACTTTCAATAAAGCTTTCACACACAGACTCATGACCAGTCATCCTTACATATGTGTTGAAGGCTCATTCAGATTCCAAGATGCAGCAAAAGTCATTTTTATTACTTTTATTTTTTCACAGTCCAGCCATTGACCCCTCTTCCTGGTCCCCCCTCCCACAGTTCCTCATCCCACTCCTCATCACCCCTCTCTCCAAAAGGATGTTCCCCACCCTACCCCACCCCAGGCCTCCCCACTCTGTGAGGCCTCAAGTCTCTTGAGGGTTAGGCACATCTTCTCATTTTGTTATAACCGGCGTGGGTACCCCACTCTTGAAGAATCAAGAAGGAGACCGCTGCAAAAGCATGAGGTTAATTTATTAACTGAAACTGGTATACCAGGGTCACTCTGTAATCGGGAACAGAGCGACCCAGAGGAAACAAAGCCTTGAGTTTTTAATATCATTTCAGAACAGAGTTTTACAGCTTAGTTACAATTTACACCACGGGCTGGTTACATTTTATCTTGTCCATTGTCCTTTAGTTTCTATTGACCTTTCTCCTCCTGGTTAGGATAAGACACCTGTGACTCCCACGAGGGGTAGGGGAGATCCACTCCCCTGAGGATATCTCTTGGAAACAAACATTCCTTGGGGATGGGTGTTTGCTAAGTAAACCCTCTTAAAAACCTTTTTTGTCTTAAGGATTAGTGGACCTCCTTGCTTTCTGGTATCTTTAAGGGGTATCTCTGTTTTCTACATTTCTACAATTTTAAAATGTGAAGACCCGATCAACAAATTGAAAGTTTGTAAGGAAACAAAAGAAAAAAAACACTCATTGTGTTTTGTGATATTATTGTTCAAAACTATCAGAGAAATAATTTCTCAACCAAGACATTTGTGGTTCATACACTGGCCTTACAGAAATGTTAAAGAACATGTTAGAAAGGAAACCCAATCTGTATTAGAAACCCATAGCTAGGGTTGTATCTGTTGGTGGAGTATTGCCTACCATGCACAAGACCCTGGGGCTAGGTCACAGCAGCAGGAAGGAAGGAAACTCAAAGCCATATCAAGAATGACGCATGGTGCTGGAGAAATGGTTCAGTAGTTGAGAGCATTGACTGCTCTTCTAGAGGTCCTGAGTTCAATTCCCAGAAACCACCTGGTGGTTCACAAGCATCGGTAATGGGATCTGATGTCCTCTTCCAGTGTGTCTGAAGACAGACAGCTACAGTGTACTCACATAAATAAAATAAACAATGCGTGTATTATGTGTGGGCATCAATGGCAGAAGCAATACAAAGAAGAGACAGAGGAACCCTGATTGTTTTCCTAAAATTAAATATACTGCCTACGAAACCACAGGGTCTTCTGAAAATGGGATTTGACTAATTACAGATATATTGTAAATACTAGAGCAAGCAGTACAAGAAATGAAATGAAATGTACATCCAATGGGCTAATTAAAGAATGAAAATATATGCCTAAAAGTGCTCTGTGTTGCACATAATAGGCAGGGAAGGAATCACAGAAAATGGGAACAAAGAGAAACAACGACAGATATAAATTTAAATATACCAATGGCTACTAGGAATGGTATTGGTGAAGCTATCAAATAAAAAACAGATTTCTAAAGTACACACAAACACACACACACACACACACATACAATCCTAAATATGTGTTATCCACCATAAATTAACTTTAAACATAAAGACACATATCAATAAAAAGGCTAGAAAAGGGTAAAACATGGCAGCCACGGCCTGCAGAAAGTAAAAAATATTTTATTACTTTCAGACCAAGCTGACTCCAGAGCAAGCGAAGTTATGAGCTGTAAAAGTAAGGAGTCACTACAATTCGACAACTCATTGCAATACAATCCGTCATTACACTACGACAAGGGAGTCAAATCTCTTAAAAGATACGCCGATTTTCTGATGAACACTTGCCAATATTCCCGACAACATGCCAGCAGAGAGTGGCTGAATTCAAGATGCAGCAGCAAGCAGTGTGGTGGCTGCCGGGTCCAGTGTCTGTGGTTGGCAGCAATGAGCTGACACTGAAAACACCTGGAAGGAAGAAGGGTCTTGAAGTTTTCACCATGAGCAGTGAGTCATGCTTGAGATCTAAGGTGTGTGTCAGTTCACCTACTTATCATCCCACAAACAAGTCTCAAACTAGTCCATTGACTGACGTGCCTCTGTGTCGTTTTGATTTTACTTTTCAGTTAATAAAACCTTAGGATCTTTTCATGGTAGATATTGGTGGGGGGGAAAATAGGTCAACCCACCGAGGTAGTTGGAGATGTCAATACCCATCTGTCAAAAGCAGACAGATCCCACAGCAGAAGTGTGGGGAGGACACAGGTGCACTGGGAGCCACCATTAATCAACGGCACATAACTGACACCTAATGAGCTCCATCCAGCCTCGGCAGAGCACACATCCTGTCCAAACTCAAGCAGGGTCCCACATCCTATCTATCACTTTCTAAGAAAGTAAAGCACGACTTAGGAATTTTAAAGACCAGAACTCATATGATGATTATTCTCAGACAATAGTAATAATTAGTGAGAAGCCAAAAAAAAAAAAAAAAAAAAAATAGGCAGAGCTGTGAAAACACAACCCTAGCCGGGAGTGGAAACTCAGGCTCAGGAGCCTGGCACAGGATGAGCAAGTGTTTCAGATCCATTTAAACACAAAACTCCTTAAGGTCAAAGAAAAAGATCTTAAGAGAATTTTAACAAAAAAATTTCTAAAAATAAGCAACAAAACCATAGAACCTCTAGTTTTGTAGACTTATACTAAAACAATGCTTCAGGGCATCTGGCAGCATTGAATGCAAACATTAGAAAATAATAAAATTCAAAAATCTATCATGGTTTTTACTTCATGAAACCAGAATAATAAAAGCAAATTAAATCAAATGTAAACAGAACAAAAAATAATAAAAATCAGGTCAACTCCAATGAAATTTAAAGCAGAATATCAATAAAGAAAATCAAATCCAAAGCTGGCTTTTCAAAGGATGATTAAAATCAATAAGCCTCTAACCAGGCTAACAAAGTAAAAAAGGAAGACACAAATTACAAAAATTGGAAGTGAAAATGAAGCTTTACTTCAGCTCCCAAGGATATTAAAATGGAAACTTTATGAAAAATTCTGTAGGCCTGTCTTAGTCTATTCAGATTACTATAACAAAATTTTATAAACAATATGTTTATCAGCAAGAAAATATTATCTTTTGGCAGATTTGATGTCTAGTAAGGAGCTGTTTCCTGTTTTTAGATTGTACCAACTCAAGGTGTTTTTGTTTGATGGATGGGCTTGCTAGCTCATCAGCCATCTTAATGCAGCACAAATCCAGCCATAAAAACTCTACCTCAGAGTTCTCATACCTGTCAAAGGACCCACCTCAATATTGTGAGAAGGGGGAACAGAATTTCTACAAAAGAACTCACTAGAGAAAGAATGCAAACCACACCACCAAATTACGACAACATAGACAAAATCAGCCTATGCCACAAGAAGAAATGCATAAGCAGTGTTTGGAGGCTGTAAGAGTAATACCAAGAGCAACTGCTTACATACACACTGTGAATCAGCATGTGGAACTTGAAATTAAAAACACATTTCCAGCTTGTGAAATGCAGACTCAGACTTTAGGTGAAATTGCCTACACACACAAAGAATTTCATCTCTTTCGGCCCTTAAAAAATATTAATATTCTTGCATTTATTTACAAATAAAACATTACAATGAAGTGTTAATAACATTTTATGTTCAAATCCCAGCAACCACATGGTGGCTCACAACCATCTGTAATGAGATCTGATGGGTAATAAATAAATAAATCTTTAAAAAAAAAAAAAAAAGGATTTCTTTAGGCCAGGCAGTAGTAGTGCATGCCTTTAATCCCAGCAATTGGGAGGCAGAGGCAGGTGGATTTCTGAGTTCAAGGCCAGCCTGGTCTACAGAGTGAGTTCCAGGACAGCCAGGACTATACAGAGAGACCCTATCTCGAAAAACAAAAACAAAAAAAAAAACAAAACAAAAACAAAAAACAAAAAAAAAACCATTTTATACAAAAATAATAAATTGTTCAACAGAAGGAACATATGTCATATGATGAAAGAACTCACAGCATGAACTGGGAGACTTTTCTCATCGATAGTCAGAATATCGTCAGGGTGTGACGATTTATGGATAGAGTCAATATAATCTCAAAAAAAAAATCAGTAACCTAGTATAAGGATATTGCAAAGCTAATTCTAAATGTTTATTAAGAGACAAAGAGCCAAGCAAATCTCATATAATATTGAAAACCAAGGCAGTTAGGAGACTGGAGTTTTCTGGTTTCAAGCTGTTTACTAAGCCACAGCAGTTAGATCACATGGTGTGTATCAAGAAGTAGGCCCATGTCAATGGAACAGATAGAGACCAGAAGTCGCCCATGTACATGTAGTTAACAGGATTTTTGTTAAAAAAAAAAAAAAATGAAAGCAATTAAATGCAGTTAAAGTTTTTCCAACAAATAGCAGAATATTGAGACATCCATATATCTGTCAATAGGTCTAGCCAAAGACCCTACAAAATCAACTTAAAATAAGGCACAGAGTTAAATATGAGCATAATACAATAAGGAACCCTAAGTAAAGCATTGGGAAAAGTTTAAAAGAAGCTTGATTTTTTTTAAATAATTTTTAGGTACAATAATAAAGACATGATCCATGAAAGACAGAATTAATAAACCAGACTACACTGAGGTTACAAACTTGGCTCTGCACAATACACCAAAGAGGTTGAAAACATGCGGCACTGGCTGGAAGAAAATGCAAACAAAAGAGCATGCATGGCAGCATATTATTGTCCATATATACAAAGAATTATTAAAACTTGGCGATCACTCAACTGAAAAGTAGAACAAAGACCTTAGCAGACATCTCAACCAAAAAAGAAAAAGAACAAATAATCATATGGGAACATGCACCAGGCCATTCATCATTCGATCATAAAATAAACCAGCAGGGACCTAGGGTGATACACCCGTGAAAATGATCAGAACACTAAGTACCACTCCAAATGTCATCAAGGATGAGCAGTCCCGAGAAGGCATCCAATGCAGGTGGAAATAAAACGGCACAGCTACTTAGTGGGTGTTAGAAATTTTCCTATATGAACTGGAACCTATCCAGACCGACAGTGAACTGCTAGTCACCATTATTAGGAAATGCCTATCCAAAAAACAAGCATATGAAAAATGTATAATAAATGGAAAACACTACGGACTGTATCATTCCATGATATTCTTGCTTAAGCAGGCGAGGAAAGCCAAGAAAGATAAGTGGTCTCCCAGGTTGTCTGATTCTATAATGATGGATTCATGTCATTACACCTATCCAATCTGGAAGAAGAATGAAAAACTACGGGATTATGTGCCATAATGTCTTGTCAAACAAGCGGAGAGGTGGCTGTACCAAGGTTATCGTTGTGCTACATGATCATGACAATGAGGAAAGAAGTGTGTGCGTGTACTGACCACATGGAAAGATCTCACTAGTTCCTCCTCAGTTTTGTGGTGAACCTAAAACTAAGGTAAATTAAAAAAAAAAATGAGCTATGGATAGAGTTTATTTATTAAAGTGCTGGCCTTTCAAGCATGGAGATGTGAGTCAGGTTCCCAGAACCTGAACATTGTGGGAACCATTCATAATCCCAAGGCTGGGAAGCAGGAGAGACAGGGGTATCCCTAGAAGTCCCTAGCCATCCAGCCTGGCCTACTAGGTGAATCCCAAGCCAATATGACACCTTATCTCAAGAAATAAGTGGATAGTACGTACCTAAGGAACAACATTTGAGTTTTTCCTCTTGCCTCCTCATGCACACAGTTGCCTATATATCTGCAGAAATATGAATGGCACACATAAAATACTGTTTGAAAAGGGAATAAACTATTTTTCAAGTATTGTCTCACATTTGAATAAATAATTAAGCCAGCTTTCCTTCGACTGTCTCCAAAAGTGTGGAAGCTGGGCAGAGGTAGCCTCTGTAACCTTTTATGAGCTTAAAATAATAAATGTACATAAAACATTTTAACTGTATTTACATTTCTGATCAATATCATATGTTGTTTATTTTAAAAAGCCAATCATCTTAAATCTTACAAAGTAACAATCTGATGGTTTGATTTCTAGATATCACTTACTAAATTTTCTTCTTGTATTAGACAGAACTCTTTAGAAAAGATGAATAAAATGGTATTTTAAAGGGGATTTATTAGATTGCCTTACAATATAATCAGAAGATTTCCTTCGAGCTCATTGAGTCAAGTTTGCAACCAAGATTACACACTACACTTATTTATACCCCAAACACATTAGAAGATGATTTATATGAAGAAATTTATAACTTAGTTAATGACTAGCTTTACATATTTCTTCAGATAGCTTATCTGAATGTCAGAGCCAATACGTTAAATTGATGATACACATTCTCGTTCCTGTTGGGCCCGTTCTTGCTTTTTTAATGTATCTAAACAGACCTACATCAACAGTTGCAGACAGTCAGAGGCTCTGAAGGTCTGTGCTTGGGGGAGGTACTATTCAAGTAAAGCATCTGGATCAATGGCTTGCTGGGAATTGGGAAGTAAGAACTTATTTTAAAACCTTTTTACTTGATACTAAAAGTGTGTTTTTTCTTTTACCATGTTATTATTAAATACTAAAGGCATGCAAAGATTTAATTAAATACCCAAAACCCACAACGTGGTGCCTTATCCGAGACGAGGATTATCTACACAGCTTACAACATTTCCATGAGCAATGTTCACCGTGATGCATTTAGAGACTTTGAAAGATGAACAAAATAAGCTAAGTCCTTGGTTAACAAACAACACTTTTGATGATTTTATTAATTTCAAAAGCTCCCAAGGTGAAGAGGAATAACACTTCAATAATTATAGTGCACAGCTTAGTTTCTGAGGTAACTTGCGGAGCATGAGCCACTAGAAGCGTTAACTCTGATAGAAGCGGAGCCTAACTGGTAGAATTCCAAGCTGCTTTTCCTTAGGGTTACTCGGCAACCTGATCCTGGGCTCATAAAACATGATCAACCCACGAGGGGCAAAGGGCAACATTTAAGGTCAAAAGATATGACCTTGGATTTCACAGATGGCATTTACTTTCATCGCTGCTTTCTCGTTTCTCTCCCATGTTATAAACTCGTGTCTATACCCACAAGAAATATGATCGCATCTCAGGAATGTGAGATCCTACTCGCAGACTTTGAGAGAGTTACGTTGTTCACAGAAGACAGGCTATTCTTGACTCGCTATGGGGTCAAGGCCTCATCTCTTTCTTTTTTTCTCTTTTCCTTCCTTCCTTCTTTTCTTTCTTTCTCTTTCTTTTCGTTTTTTCTTCCTTCCTTTTTCTTCCTTCTTTTCTTCCTCCTTCTGTATTTTTCTCTTTGTTTTTTCTATTCCTCTTATTTAATCCTCACATCTAACCCTTGATGAGTAATATCAGCATCTTACACTTAAGGAGTAATTGACAAGGAAATTGAAGATTAGAGTTGCTAATTCCTTTTCCAGACAAAATAGTGAATGGATAACCAAGATAGGATTAAGAGCCAAGCTCCTTCATTTATCATTTCACTAGCACTCTAGTGAGCAGTAAAGCCACAAACAAACTGGTTTAAGCCTCTTTTACATAAAATGTAAACTATACCTGATACCATGTCACAAACCAATAGATGAATCCAGTTCGATGAGAACATATAAAGAAAAATATTTCCTATTCCCTTGGTAAGGAACAGATTCGTTCAGAACATATGCCAGGAATGCTATTCTAAATCGGTGAAGATTAGAAAGTAGTTAGTTTTATGGCCATAATGTTACAAACTGAATCTCGTTTCTCTTTAGATCAATGTGCCTTTCTCAGACTCATTTTCCTATAGGCATGTCTCATATGCACAGCCAGCATGGAGATCACAGGGAAATTTAGTAACAATATTGAAGCAAGCTGTAAACTTAAAAACTACTGTCTCTGAACGGTCGTCATTCTGGGCTTATTTGAATAATAACAAAATAGACGATCTCATATTGGCAAATCCTACTTGGAAATCGTTTTCAAAATAGTATTCAATTGAATTCACAAACATAACAAATGGTTTTGAACTGAAAATTGACCTGAGACAGGAAGAAAACTCTGTAATCTAGCACCAAACTCAGTTATCTTAAGTCAACTTTGTAATCTCAGTTTGTTTCCCATGACCTGGGTGTTTTGTTTTAAGATAAGAGTTCTAAACAATAAATTCAAGGAGTCCATGAAGCTGAGCACCCAGATCCTGCTTCTGTCCTGTCTGGTGATAACAGCAGTGAGGATTTCTGAGCCTTTCCTCAGCTGAGACCCTGTATCATCCATTGAAGCTATGGCCCTTCTCTGCTCCATGCGGTCATGTGAAGCATAGTGGCTGATTCCTCGAGACGTACCCTGTCATGGAGGCAGATGCACCAGCTGGAAGACTACAGAACAAATTCCTGCTGCAAATGGCAACTTAGAGGTTAAAATTTCAAACATGTTTTTGGAGAACCATTCTATCTTAAATACAAAGGTGGAGTGAATTATTTATTTAGAACTATGTTCACATTTTAATGTAACATGATTCTAGACCATTCCTAATTATATACCTTCTTTCCATGCTGAATCTCTCTGAAAGTCTGCAAACGCTAGGGAAAATGCCAGCTGCCCTTCATAAATCCCCAAACCCTCCTTGCTCATGGTGTGTGTGTGTGTGTGTGTGTGTGTGTGTGTGTGTGTGTGTGTGTGTCTGTGTGTGTGTGTGTGTCTGTGTGTGTGTCTGTGTCTGTGTGTGTGTGCTCATGCACATGCGCATATGCATTAATGGACAGAAATGTGCCTGTGGAGAGCAGAATTCTGCATCTAATCCCATCCTCAGTCACTCTCAACCTTTCGTTTTTGAGATAAGGTTTCTAACTGAGCCTGAACCTAGTGACTATGGCTAAGCTGACTAGCCAGTTGAGCTCCATGGATCCAGCTGTTTCCATCTTCTCAGAGTTGGGGTAGCAGATGCATGCCACTTCATAGAACTTTTCTAAATAGATGCTAGGCATCCAATCTCAGTTACTCATAGCTTCTACAGCAAGTACTTGATGGACTGAGTTGTCTCCAAGACCCTGATATTCTGTTTCCTATGTGCTTTTCCTACTCACTACCTTTCTCAAAACCCAGAAATCTTCTGATCCTGCCTTAGCTCATCACCTTCCACCTGTAAAGTGAGAGGGATCATTATTAGGTTAATGTGAGTGGCTATTCAAGCAATTTGTTTAATTGTGAGAACAAAGCCTCAAGAGGCTTTCTTTAAAAAAGAATAAACCACAAAATTGTATTGAACAGGATACACATTGAAAATTGCACAGCCCATGTAAGAAAATTCTCCTACAAAATTCATCTGATTACAACCATGTATTCAAAATTCCCAGGCCTTAGAGCTTGCCCTGTCTGTCGAATAGAGCCCTGCCCAGGCCTTGGTGCTTGCTCTGTCTATCAAATGGAGCCCTGCCTGCATCTCCTTTCCAGGGAAGACTTAAAGATTTTGCTTCTGATACTTTTTGAAATGAGCTTCATTCATAGCAGTTTTTTATTTTTTGGTATGACCAAGTTAAACATTATTTATTTTTATTCTGCTCTGGCCTTCAGCTTCAGCAGAACACTAACGATAATATATACAGGTTTCCTGCATTGAAAGGCCTGTTCATTATTAAGTCTTCTGTTTGTGTGTTTCCTGGCCTTCCAGGAATCCTACAGTGCTTCCTTCAAGCTGGCCAACGTTGGCCATCTATTTCCGGGGTTTTGAATCGGAAGCAGTCATAGTTGCTTCAAGGCAGTCTGTCTGTTTAGGTGCAGGCCTTTCCACCCCATCTCAGGAAAGCTGATCACTACAGATCCCCTTTCCTCATTCTGTGTACTTTATTATGTGTTTCAAGGTTGAAAAAAAAAAAGGATCAATGCCTTTCCTTTAAAATATGACAGAGCTAGTCCTTCCTTGTAGGATAGCTATCAGAGATTTTCCCAGGGCTGTTTGTGATTCTAGATGAGGGTAGTTCTACCATGCCCATCCGGGCTTGACTGACTGCTTTACCCGACGTCAGAGTAATTCACTTGCCATCTTTACAGACACCTCTGGTGACATTTTAAGGCAGCCTGTTTGTTTTCTTTAAGTATGATACACAAAACCAATCTCGCCTGCACTTGTATTCACCCAGAGGCTGGGACCATAATTTAAAAACTAAAAATAGAAGATTAAAAAAAAAAAGATCATTGGAAGATATAGAGCCCTAGTTCTGGCTTTGCCCATGAGGAGTAATGTCATCACCACCAGAGGACCTTGGTTCTGTGAGCTAAAGTCTGTATTAAATTGTCAATCGGCTGAATACGAGGGCTCTTAGGTAGGCAATTCTTATCAAGTTTCATTTTATTTCCTTATAATTATATTGCATCCATCTTTGATTCTATTTCTCTGTGTTCTCACTATTTTCTTTCTATTACATTTATTTTTCCTTACTGGTCCTTTGAGAAAATATGCATTACAAAATGCTTTCGATAGTAACAAGTTCATTTTCATTTGCTTAGCAAAGAGATACAAGGAAGGCACTAAAAGCCAGCAGTGGCTGCACTCTCATGTACCAGGAGCCAGAAGAAAGAGAATTATAAGTTCAATATCACAGTGAACAACGTGGGAAGTACCTGTCTCAAGCTTAAAGGGGCTGGAGATATAAGTCAGTGGTGAAGAATTGGCCTAGTATGCATAAGGTCTGAAGTTCAAATCCCAGTACACCAAATAAAAGTATCTAAACTATGCAAAGTAATGTGCTCAGGATGTCAGGTATAGACTGCACAAGATGAAAGTATTGCCATTAAGATCTTATATTAGGGAATATAAGAAAGCACTCACACCAAACAATACTATGTGACAGATTCTGGTAGGTTTCCTAAATTAATCAACTTAATGACACTGGCTCCATGGCCTCCTCTCCTCCCTTATCTAATGTTTCCCTCATTCAAAATTCATAATGATGTTAAGAATGTAATTCAGATACCTCCTTTATTAAAATTCTTTCATAGATTCCATTTATCCTCAAAGAGAGCTTCAAACTGCACAGTCAGCACTCTTCGTGATTTGACCTCAGTTTCTCCCTCCAGTCTTGCAGGCTCCCTTTCTTGTGACCACCATAGAAACATTGTCCTGCTGACTGTTTCGTCCTTAGTACCCAGCTGTGCATACTGTAGCACAGTGATAGATATTTTCTCTAAAGAACAATGCTGGCTTGGAAATACTGACTTCAAAGTTCTGACCCAATATTCAGACAAATATGCCAATACAAATGTGGCGACGGCTTGAGATAGAAACTGTGGTTCACATGCTCTGGGGATGACTTAATGTCATGGATTACTGCGCAACCACAAAGAGCAAGGTTTGGATCCCTAGTACCCATGTGAAGGCAAGTCAGGCATGCTCACCACCTATAAACCCAGCATTTCCCCAGAAAAACATGAGATTCCAGAGCCAAGCAGTGTATCTAGATTTATAAGAATAAGGGAGTTTCTGGTTCAACAGCTGCTTCAACAAACACAACAACCTGTATTCTACACAAACACATATACATATACACCTGTACATACATGTGCGTCCACACACATGCAAGCATGTACATACACACAATAATATATAATAGTATGTATTAATGTGCAAACTAGTAATATATCATATATCAATATTATGTAATATATGCTGATATTAAATACCTAATATATAATTATATAATATATGTTATATTTTTATATATATAACACACAATATGATATGTCATAATATATTATATTGTATATCAATTATATATTATATAACATTAAATGTGATATGATATAATATGTAATATATTAATTATATATCTTATAGTATATGATATATTAATATTTAGCATAGTAATTTAATATACATTAAAATAATTGGGTTAGTGATATAGATGCTGGAGATGTCTACAGATACATGATCATGAGAATTGCCAAGCAAGAAAACATTAATTTTGAAAATATTGGCATGAGAAGAAACAAGCATATTTAAGAGTATTTCAAAAATACTGTAATTTTAGAGTGAAGTTTCAAGATGATAGGATTTGCAGTATTTTATAAATATTCTTGACTAAAAACATCTTTCTCATTAGTCATCATTATGTCATAAACACTTAAGAAAGGAAAATGAGGTTTTTTTTTAAGTGATTAGAGGTGAAAAGAAAATGTGTATAAAAACCATCTTGAAAAGAAAAGGATCAATTTTAAAATTAAGTTGTTTTCTAATAGACAAGTAATTATGGGAATGCAAAGAAGTTTGACTAGTGTGACTCTTTCTCAAGAAATGTACATTGTTGCAAACATCTGCCTTTGTACTTGTAAAGCTCTGGCAAGGGCCTCTCAGGAGACAGCTATAGCGCAGGGTCCCCAATAGAGGACTTAGAAAAAGGACTGAAGGAGTTGAAGGGGTTTGCAACCCCGTAGGAAGAACGACAATATCAACCAACCACACACCCCCCCAGAGCTCCCAGAGTCTAAGTCATCAACCAAGGGGTATACATGGCTCCAGCTACATATGTAGCAGAGGATGGCCTTGTCAGGCATCAATAGGAGAAGAGATCCTTGGTCCTAGGAAGGCTCGATAGATGCCCCAAGGTAGGGGAATCAAGGACAGGGAGTTGGGAGTGAGTGGATGAGTGGAGGAACATTCTTGTAGAAGCAGAGGGAAGGAGAATGGGATAGGGGGTTTCCTGGGAGGCAGGGGAACCCTGGAAAGGGAATAACGTTTGAAATGTAAATAAAGAAAATACCCAATAAAAAATAAGTTGGAAAAAAAAAAGAAAAACAAAAAGAGAAATGGAGTCAAGTGGGAGAAGTGAGAAAGGTGGGAGTAAGAGCTGAGGGTACTGACTGAGATGGTGCCATGGCGTGGAGTCACACAGCATGCACAAACCTGTCCAGAACTGCCCTAAGGCTGTGTGAGGTGAAATCGCCTCTTCCAGGTACAGGAAGCAACAGCTGAGCTAGGGCGCTGCGGTTTCAACACCTGGCATTTAGTACAAGCAAACAGGGCTCCGAACAGAACCTGTGTGTTGCTCGTGCCTCCTAGAATCATATAATTGATGGGCCATGGCCCCCAAATTGAGCTTATTTATTTATTTTTGACAGCCTAATTCATTAGAGCAAGCACATTGACTGTTCTACATTCTTCAATCCCTTGCTGCGGGACAAATGAGAGAAATGGCCAATAGCATAAACCTGAGCTCTGGCTACAGTCCTTGTCCACTCCTTCACTGCTTCCAGTTGATTTTAGGTGTGAGTTCTCTGTTTCCCTTTTCCCTTTTTCTCTTGAAAGCAAACTCTCCATGAGTTTCATTTTCTGCTTATTTTCTGCCTCTTTTCCTCCACTTCTCCCAGATCAACAAATGCCACGTAGCAGACAGACTCATTCATCTCCACAGCCTTATCTGGGGGAGCATATGTTTCCTTTCTTTGAGGTCAGATTAACTATTCCTATATGCAACACAAAGAAGAAATGTGCATTGGCAGCAGATTCTCCTGGGGCAAACCATCCTTTCTGTCCACTGGGTTAAGCCAATTTAACATGCTTAAACATGCCTTTTGTCATTCACAACAAAAGCAAAAGGCAGCTGAACTCTGCTTAATAAATCATTTTCTGAAGCAGAAAAACTGTTCAGGAAATATGATGCCAAACACTTAAGACTAAAGTCTGAGGAGTTTTAGTCATGAGCTCATCCAGTCTCCCCATGACTAAAACTGGTTTAACAAAGACATGTCGAAGAGCAGAAGTCTCTAAATTCTAACCTCACTATGTGGTTGAGGCACACTTTATTTCTGCAGAAGTGTGCATTAATAAATTATTTTTCTACAGAGAAGGATGTGTAATGGTACAAATATATTTCAAAAGGATATAAATATTATCCTCTCTCTGTCTCTACATCCCTGTCTTTCTCTGTCTCTGTCTCTCTCAGTGTCTCTCCCTGTCTGTCTGTTTCTCTCTCTCTCTCTCTCTCTCTCTCTCTCTCTCTCTCTCTCTCTCTCTCTCTGTATGTATGTATGTATGTATGTATGTATGTATGTATGTATTATGTATGTATGCATGTGTGCTTAGGCTTTAACCTGACAATTTTGACCTATTTGTGCTTCCAATTTTATTAATTCAGATTAAATACAATATTTCCCTACAAGAAAAGGGGTAAAAATGAACTTGGAACAACTCCAGAATGATAGCTATACCCCCTAAAAACCACAGTCTAAAACAAAGAGGCCCTATATCTGCTCAGAAATCATGTGCACATCCTCACACCTGCATGCACATGCACAGAAATGTGATTACCTTTCCAAATGTTAACTTCTAATAAAATCAACTATAACTATCACTGCCAAGGGTGTGAGCATGCCTAACGATTCACATCCTCACAGTACATTTTGTTCTATTACAGAAGAATGAGCTGTGCTGTATACCTGTTCGTGTGAGGTAGCGCCTGCATTCATTTCCGGTAAAACATTTTCAGGTCAAGTGATATGCTTAGAAATCCATCTTCAGGTGGTCTGGGATGAATTTCCTGGCTTGTCTTTTATCTCCTCCTCCCACCCAGCTGCTCTATGGCATTTAAAGCTTGGACATGCTTCCAAATTCTGAGTGAAGAGGACTCAAAGCTTTTGGACACGCAGGTGTCACAGTATGCAGACTCCCCTACTGCTACGCTTTCTGATAGATGTAAGGGACCCACAAATAATGCTGGCCAGACAGCACAGTCCTTTCCAATTTCTGAAAATGACATTGTTTCTTGGTCAGGTGGGTAACATTGCAAAATCCCATCATCCATATGGACACTGAGAGGAAAACTGGGTTGGATGGATTTTAGGCTTTTAGCAAGCTGTGCTTTGACAAGAACTGTCTGCAGCTAGTAGAGATAAGTAGTTCTTCCGTAGCTAGTAGATGCCTTACTGGGTCCTCTCCAATAGTCTTATGTATTTAAATGACATGCAGCCTTAAAATAATGAGGGCCTTAATTTAGCTAAATGCACTTATAATAACTGTAACACAGGCCAGTTACTAGGCAAAGTGATAAACATTCATTACCTCTTTTACACAAGAACATTGAGCTTATAGAGAACATTATTTAGTACATCCCTTCTGATTGTGTTTTTATAAGCTTACTGTGAGGGAAATAATGTAATTGTGGGGCAACCTCTAATTATGAGTGATTTTTTTTTTATAATAGGTAAACAGCACCAAGACTTTATTACCTTGATGCAAATTAAGCAGTACCTGGAAATAACTTACATAACCTTTATCTTTTAAAGGGTCAAAAATTGATCACGGCAGCAGCGAGTACTTATATTTAGTATGACATCTGAAAGCTTTGACAAGATGAAACATATAATAGGACAGCAGAGTAATTATTTTTATTATCGAAAACACAGTGTTTTTTTCATTTAATGTTCTGAGTTAGTCAGTTTTCGTTACTAGAACGAAATATCTGAGATATCTACCTCTGTGAAAATAAGAGGTTTCTGTAGCTCACAGTTTGGCAGCTTTTTTATATCATGCGGCTAACAATAGTTCTACAATATTTATTAAACTTTCATTCTATGACAAGAAATATTGTCTCTCTTCTCTAATTTTATTAACACAATACAACCAAGGCATATTAACACATTTTAAGAAGATAAACATTCCTTAGTCCCTATGTTTCAGTCTCATTGACGTGGGATGGTACTCTGCAGGCTTCGGAAAGAGAAAACCTGGACACCATCCTAGCCACAAAACCTTTCACCTACAATCTGTCCTGCCTGCAAGATGTGCTGGGGCAATGGTGGCACAGAACTTACGAGAGTTAGTCAAGTAATGTCTGGTTTGACTTGAGGCCCATGCTTCGAGAGGAAGCCCATTCCATACACTGCCTGGATGGCCATGAACAGGAGACTGGATAGTTTAAAGACATAGGATAGAATTCAATGTGACTGGCTATATAAGAAAGAAAGTAAGTAAAAAGAAAAAGGAGAGAGAAATAAAGAGAGGGAGGAAGGAAGGAAGGAATGAAGTATAAAAAGAGAAAGAAAGAAATACACACAGAAAGAAAGAAAGGAAGAAAGAAGGAACGAAAGAGTTCCTAATGATACTCCGCTCCTAGATCTGTGCCTGGTACAATCATCTGAGAAGCTTCCTCCCACAGCAGATGGGAACAGGTACAGAGACCCACAGCCTGACAGTATGCAAGAAGTGAAAGTGAATCTGGGGGAGAGGAGAGGTGGGGGTTATGTGTGGAGGAGGGAGCGTGGAGAAGTGGGCGAATGGAAACTGTGGTCAAAATCTATTGTGTAAGATTAGAGTACAGATAATTAATATAGCAGTGATTATAGTGCGATAAGACGTAAAGATGGAATGTGATTGCAACATTCTGAGTGTTCTCAGCCACTTCAGTGTATTAACTATTAAAATATCATGGAATTCTTATGAGAAAAAAAAATTGTCCTATTAATATAATGCTAGTAAGTGGTGCTCTATATTTTAAATGGTTCTCAATAAATATACCGAATATATATCCATTCATTCACCTGCTTGTGATTTTATTCTAGTAAGAATGACTACACTGGGGCCTGGCAGGATAACTCATTGGTTAAGAGAACTTGGTGCTCTTGGAGAGTTCAATTCCTGGCACCCACGTCAGGTGATTCACACCCACCTATAAATCCAGGGTTTGAGCCCTGGATATTATCTTCTGGTCTCCATAGGCACCTGCAAACATGCTATGCACACGTATTCATGTGGTAACATGTATGAACTAGAACCAATACATATTGTTTATAAAAAAAGAATCGATGCATCCACATCAGTAAGGTATAGTTTTACCGTTCCCTCACATCTTAGAAGTTAGAAGCAGATCTCCTCACATCCTACGTAGCGGGAAAGGTGAATAATACTAATTAAAACATAATCAGTTTCAAAATATGTCTTCATAATCAAAATGTAGATTTACATACAACATTTTATTCTCACTACTTTTGTGCAAAATTTCAAATTAAAGTAATTAAGATGGATTCAACTCCCCTTTTTATTTTTCCAAATTAAAATATAGTTAAAATATCACCCTCCAACCTTTTCCATTCCGTAACCTTCTCTATCACAAGCTCATGACCTCTATTTTGTAATTGTTGATAGATATTAATATTCTCAATAAAATGATGCATATCTTTAAAATATAAAAAGTTATATATCTTTAGAATTAGATACATACCCACATATATATCCTAAAATATAAACACAGCCCACTTGTGTTATTATGTTTACATATTATTATGTTTATATGAATACAATACATATAAAGGCATTTACATGTATGTGATTTCAGGCCTGAGCATTTTGTATTGGCTAATCAATTTCAAATATTTATTCATCAGTTTAAAATTTTAAAATATGCTTTAATTTAAAAGTACCTGCTTCAGTGTCTCACATCTCCTGATGATGCTCAGAAAAGAAACACATTCATCAGCATAAATGTAACATCTCAGAGAAAATAACCTAAAATCAATTTCATATGATACTTTACACACTGAATTATATTGAACCCCATACATACAAAAATGCTTTAATGTATTTAATATAAAACTATATGATATTAATTTGTACAATTAATCATTTCATAGTAACAAAAAAAACCAGACATATAACCACAAAGAGCAAAAGGGTAAAGATTTACTGTGTGTCCTAAACATCTTTAAAACATATAGCCTAGATATTCTGGGAGAAGGATAGAACTGGAAAAGACCATCCTGAGGGAGGTAACTCAGACCTAGAAAGATAAACAAAGTATGTACTCACTCATAAGTGGGTATTAGTCATAAAGTACAAGATTACTATGCTACAAACCATAGACTCAAAGAAGCTAAGTAACAAGGAGGACCCAAGGGGTGGGAACACTTGAATCTCACTGAGAAGGAGAAATAGATTAGGCATATCAGTGAATGGTGGGGAAAGACTGGGTGGGAAGTAGTGGGAATGGGAACAGGAGGGATGGCATGGGGAGAAGGCAGAGGGAGTGAATACTGGGAGAGACAACTGGATTGGGGAGGGCGGGTACCTCTGGGACAAGCTAGAAACCTAGGACAATGGAAACTCAAGAGACTGTGAGAGTGATCATAGCTAAGACTCCTAGCAATGGAGAATATGGAGCCCGAACTGGCCATCTTCTCTAACCAGGCAAGATCTCCAATGAAGGGATTGGGACACCACCCAGCCTCCAAATCTCAGGCCCACGACTTGTCCTGCCTACAAGATGTGCAGGGTAAAGACAGAACAGAGTGTGAGGGAATGGCCAACCAAATTGAGACCTGTGCTATGGGTGGAAACCCTTCCCTCCTCTCATAATACTAATGATATTCCGCTATACTTGCAGACAGGAGCCTCACATAACTGTCACCAGAAAGGCTTCACCCAGCAAGTGACGGAAACTGAGACAGCACCTCAAAGCCAAATATTAAGTGGAGCTTTGAAAAACCTGTTAAAAAGGGAGAGGAAGGATTGAAGGAGCCAGAGGGTCAAGGGCAGCATAAGGAAACCTACAGAATCAACTAACCTGGGCCTCTAGGAGCTCAAAGAGACTGAACCACCAACCAGAGAGCATGCATGGGATGTGGGACCCAGGACCCCTACGCATATATATATATATGGATGGACCTAGACCCAATACACATATAATAATAATAATAATAATAATAATAATAATAATAATAATAATAGTGATGATGATGATGATGATGATGATGATGATGATGATGAAAAAAGAAGACAAAATAAAAGCAAATAAGTCAGAATAGGAAAACAAACAAACAGAAGATAAAAAGCTAAAGAAAAGTTTAAGATACATGTGTGTGTGTGTGTGTGTGTGTATGTGTGTGTATGTGTGTGTATGTGTGTGTGTATATATGTATACAGAAACGTATATTCATGCACAGAGAAGTCTCATAAAAACATATTACCATACATCATATTACATATGAAAGGGACATATGATAAGGTTAAAATGCATGTTCTGACAAAGTGAATCAACTATGAATCTCTTTCTTTATTATTTCAATCTGTTCCTGAGATTCAACACACATGTGTCCAGGGCAAGGCAACACTTGTTATTTTACTGTCTGTCAGAAAATCATTCCCTTTACATTTTGATGTCATATTACCTCCTTCCATTCATATTTCTGTTCAAGTGACACTCCTTCGAGGTTTCTTAATCTCCCATGGAAATGGTGTTTAATATCTATCCCTTTCCATGTTAAGCGGGGACAGGCAGATGAGTGAAAATCATTTGTGTTCTGTAGTATTTGCATGGAGTCTGAAGTGTGTAGATGCCCAACAGGCATAAGCTGAATGACACTTTGCATCATTGTTGGTTCTGGTTGGCCTCCTTGACATCATCAACAGCAGCTGAGACAAGCACTACTTAGAGTACATGATTATAACTCTGGAGAGGAGAGAAATCAAAATAGGGATTTACAGACTTCTAGAGATATTGAAGAAACTATATCTACCTATTAACAGCAGACTCTAAAAAGAAATAATTATTTTTCCCTCTTTTGTATCAGCTGTCATTCTTTTATTTTATGTGCCACCTCCCTTGAACTGGTGTTATTATATTATAGCATATTAATTATATATTATATTATATTTACATAGTGACACAGAATACTTGTTAAGAGAGAAAATATTTGGATAACATAATGTTTGGGTAACCGCCCCCATTCCTACATATTCCTGTTGAGGCACTACCCACTAGTAAGACCTAAAAGAGAGAAAGAAGGTTAAATGTGGCTATAAAGTGGTACTATGATCCAATAAGATTAATGTCTTCCTAAGAAAGGACACTAAAATAAATCCGCTATTCAAGAGTATATATTTGTGTGTGTGTGTGTGTGTGTGTGTGTTACATATAAAGGTAGAGCAAGTGAGCAACCTATCAAAGTGCTGTTGTCTATCAGTTAATCTACTTTCTAAGAGAACTTGGCCAACCTCCAGAAAAACAAGAAAGCAAATTGCTCATCCTTATGCTTCCTGATTTATTGAATCCCAGATAAAACAATGAAATAATAATCAAAAATGTTCCCTGTCATATTGAATTAAAGGACGTATGTCACATATCATTTTGACTTTTGCTGCTATTTAAATTAAGAAAATGTTTTATTTTAAACTTAATACAAGCTTTCTTCTAAGCCCTGTAGTATTAAATCCTGCCTAGTTGCAGGACTGCTTTCTTTGTTATGAATAACTCATAGGGAGCATGTTCTAGTATTTAGACTATTCCCCGAGAGGGTGGCATCAACTCGTCCTTATCCCTTTTAAGTCATTGTTCTAATCTTGAATTACCTCTTAAGTTACCAATACTTCACACAACGTAGTAGTAAGTTTGATCTTTGCCGGAAGAGGGTTGGTTTTACAAAGAGTCGATTTTATTGTCTTCACTTAATTTATCATGTTTACAGCTTTCTCTCTCTCTTCCCCTCCCAGTTCCTCCTCACCTCCCTTTCCATCTGGATCCAACCCCTTTCTTTCTCCTTTGAAAACAAACAGGCAGTAAGCCATGGTAGCAAACTAAGGAGGCAGAGGCAGGTGGGAGCCATCTTGGTCTACATAATGAGTTCAAGGACAGCCAGATCTACACAGAGAAACCCTGCCTTAAAAATCAACAGAAAAGAAAAGAAAAGAAAGTAGAAAAGAAAAAAGGAACAAGTTTCTAAGGGATATAAATAAAATAAAGTATAATGAAATAAAATAAAAGCAAACACATCAGAATAGAACAAAACAGACAAACCAAAGGAAAAGAGCCCAAAAAATGTACTAGGAAAAGATAATAGATGTAGAGTCCCCATTTGTTCACACACTCAGGAATCACAGAAAACCACACAACTGGAAACTATAATATGTACACAGTACCTGTAAGGTAAAAAGATGTGTGTGTATGTGTGTGTATGTGTATGTGTGAGTGTGTGTATGTATATGTATATATATTTCCATAAGATAGGACTATATAACATATATTCTTATATATTATATGAAATTACATATGAAATATATGATTATATTACATATTATTGTATATTACATATATAATATGTAAGGGTATATTATATTTATTGTGCATGCTGCCTCAGTCTCTGAGTTCATACCTTGTGTCAGCCCTATTGATTTACAGGGCTTTGTTTTCTTGATGTCCTCTATCCTGTCTCGGTTAGAACTGAGTGTTTCAAGGTCTCTCACTCTGTATAATGTCTGCCTGTAAGCCTCTGTGTATGTTTCATCTGCTGCAAGAGGAAGGTTCTCTGATGATGGCTCACAAGCCACCATCTATAGGCATGATCTATGAGAATAGCAGAATGTATTGGGAATCATTTTATTGATTTTTTTTTTCCTGAACAATAGTATTCGATTTTTCCCCTAGATTCCTAGGCTCTATAGTGTCAGGTTCTGGACCATACAAGCAGTGCTGAGTGTGGGTTCCATCTTGTTGAGTAGGCCAAATCAGATTTTGGTTGGTTACTCCTACAAACTTTGTGTCACCATTGCACTAGCATATCTATAAGGCTTGATTTGTAAATAGATATTGCTTCACTTAGTTATCATAGAATGTTGTCTTTTGATTCAAAGGTTTCCTGGGTATAGTAGTCTGGCCTGGCATTTGGTGGTCTATTAGATCTGGCATTATCTGTCCAGGCGGAGTTGTAAAGTCTTTGTCTAGAAGTCAGGTATAAAGCTAATTTGTAGGCATATTTTGGGGGTATACTCTATTGAGTTTTATTATCTACCACCCTTCCAACCCTCATTCCAACCCAGTCCCTTCCAAATCTATACCACTAGGTAGGATTGAGGTGGAATATCTTCAACCAGTCACTCAGCCACCCAGCCACCCAGCAACCCGGCCACAATAGAAGCAGCAGCGAGGACAAGCAGCAGAGGAGAAAGAGTCACAGGGAGCAGCAGCCACTACAGGTCCTCTCTGAGCTCTCGCATTTAAACCCTCTCAAGAATCCCCAGAATTCCAGACATAAACTAACTGCAGCTCACAAAAATCATGCACCTCCTAGAGCATGAGACAATCATAGTGGGGTTGATTATCTGAAGCAGCCTCATATCTCACAACTGGGACTAAAACAAAATCATATTCATGTAACATAGCTGGGTTTTTAAGGAAACCAAAATTCTCAGTACACTAATATGTCTACCTTTATTTGTTACCTGGTCTTTTTCCTTTGCAGCTTTTAGTATTCTTTCTCTGTTCTATACATTTAGTGTTTTGATTATTATGTGCCTAGGGGACTCTGTGTTTTGTAGATTTCTTATACCTTCATAAGCATCTGCATTTTAGGTTAGAAATTATTCTTCTATCATTTTGTTGAAAATGTTCTCTTTGCTTTAACCTATGTTTCTTCTTCTTCCTCTATTCATAGTATTCTTAACATTGGTCTTTTCACAGTGTTCCAGACTTCTTGGATGTTTTCCAGATGTGTCAGGAGTTTTTTAGATTTAACATTTCGTTGGCCAGTGTATTTTTCATGATGTCGTCAGTGACTGAGATTCTCTTTCCGTGTCTCACATTCTTTCAGTGGGTCTTCCCTCTATGGATCCCATTTGAGTTCATAGATGCTTCATTTTCAGATATCCATCAATTTAGATTTTCTTTATTAATTCTATTGTTACTCATGTCTTGAACTGCTTTTATTCATTTCCTTCTTCTGTGTGTGTCCATAGATTTCTTTAAGAAATCTATTTATTTCCTCTTGAAGGAGCTCTATCATATTCACTAAGGCTGGTCTAAGGTATTTTTTCTTATTGTTTCACCTATGCTGCAGTACTCAGGACCTGCGCTGATATGATTGCTGAGCTCTAGTGGAGAAGTGTTGTTCTCACTGCTATTGTGCTATTAAGCTGGTATGTGGGCATTTGGGTTTGGGAAGACTGACTGGTCTTGTCTTTTGGGGGTTGGTGTTCTTTTCCTTGGTTTTTGTTTCTTCTCTGGTTCTTAGAAGAATATGGTAGTTATATATTGCCTGGTAGGGCAATCTGCTGGGATCCTGATAGGTGTGGCCACACACTGTTCAACATAAAATGTGTTTCTGGGGATTGAAATCTGACACTTAGGAATGAGGATAGGTTGGGAGGGGGCTGAGGAGTCCATAGCAGGGAAAGAAGCAGGTGTTTCAGCCAGAGATGATTCGTCCTCTGGGATTAATGAAGATGATGAGGAGAGGCTGCAGCACAAAGTTACTACAGAGCTGGGGATGAGACTGGGGGATTACATTTGGAGGAGCAGAGGGAGACATGAAGATCTGAAGTTAGCCTACCTGTTTCTCTGGATGGAGTGGCCTGTGGGTTCTTAGGAAGTGCCTGAGTAGGAGAAAGCAAGAATTTGAGAAAGGAAAATTAAGAAAGGAAGATCTGTGAAATCCACTGAAGGTGAGGTAGGGGGAAGGCCATTGCATGTTCAGTCTGCTGAAGAACTGGGCATGAGACTAGGAAATTGGACTTGGAAAAATGGAAGCTAAGGGGAAGCTCTGCAGCTCACCTTTCCTGGCAGGGGTCTCCTGTGGTTTCTGAGGGAGTGCCTGATGGAGTTTGGGGCTATAATTGAGCAAAGAATGAGGAGGTGTTTAGCAGCAGAACTCTGAGATCCAATGGAGATGGAGCCACAGTTGGGGAGGATGGCTACAGGAGGTATTCTGTTGAAGACCAGGCATGAGACTGACGACTTGGATTTACAGGAGCAAATGGAGAGAGTCAGATCTGCGCCCCTCCAGGAAAGATTTTCAAGTTCCCTGGGAATGCTTTCTGGAGTTGGGCCATTCTACAATCCCATTCAAAGGCCATCTTTACACCTTCATAGAATAAAGCTACATTTCAGAAATAACACAGCAACTTGCTTAGGTTTCATTTGAAAAATTCTTAAATGATCCAGTCATTTCAGAGGAACAGCAAAAGATCTTGTTTGGAAAACAATTGGCATGGAAATAATTCCCCTCCACATCCCCAGAGTTTTGAGTAGGAAGGTCTATTGACGTAAAATCTAAATGTTCAGATAAGTCAAAGGACCCTGTGTATTCATATCAGTGTTTGTGTGTTATGTTCAGAGAACTACAGAATTAGCATTCTACCTCAAAACCTGGCAGTATGCAATAATAATTTCATAAACTTGATGCATTAGTAACAAGTATTTATAAAGAGGTCCTTTATTGAAAGTAGATTTTGAAAATAGAACATAAACTACCTTAACAGAAAATGAAAGATTATTTTCAGCAAAAACATTCAGAAAGTTACAAATTCCAAATAATGAGATTCTAACATTGATTTTTGTGTGTAGGGTAGGGTGAATTTGGTATAAACATCATACATTAACCAACTTAACTTGTCGTGGTCAATTAGCCTTGCATCCCAGAGGCCATTATATGAGGGAGATGTTTTATCATGAAGTCTGGAGCAGGTCCACTGTAGAAACAGATGTCAAGTCAACTGGGTTCCATTGGATAATCCAGATAATGCCATACTAAGTGACATTTTTTTAGCAGGAAGTCAATTTCATTGGATGCTGGTGCCACTATCACTAACTACCAGGCTATTTGTGGCCCTCTATCAGACCTGTCACCACTGACAAGCAAACAGAATCGTGGGCATCTTGGAACAGTCAAAAGTGTTCCCTGCTTATCCCAAGCCCCTAAGCTAACAGGTGAATCTTAGGTGAAGCTTAGGGAAGTGAATTTCAGTTTCACTGTTTGGAAGATGTATTAGCTAAGGAACAGCAAGTGTAATCTCACTAGTATCAGTCACACACAATTATGACTTTTGGTCAGGCTGAGAAGCCAGAGTGATGCAATATTATCATTTGATCATCAAATGTGTTATCCTTAAAAGAACTGAATACAAATACAAAAGTTTTGCATATATATGTATATACCTTATCAGTATTTCTTCTTACCTAATGAAAATAGATCTGATTCTTTAATTTAAGCTCAGGGTACATATAATATGAACTTAGGATTAGCATAAATTTTCACCAGAGTTCATTTCCTCTTCCATATTCCTGAACTCTGATTTGTTTGAGTTTAGCCCACAGAGTCATTTTCCTACCAGAACATGAATCTCACTGGTATTTAATCCTCTGAATTGAATCACAGCTTCAGCCAACTCAATAGGCACCATGCAACTGAAATGGTCATGGCAGACACAACGCTGCTCTCTGCCAGCATTCTGTTTCGCCTTTCCTGGGCAGCTTTATTATTGTGCATATGTTTATGAACATGAATTTCCATGTCTACAGATTCCAATACAAAGGGAAAAAGTCTCTGCTTCTGAGAGGAAATAACCTTTAGAATGTGGTGACCCCTTTGACAGCAAAATCTGTAGCTGGGCAATTGGCATGCTAACGCCAGAGTTCTTACCTTTGGCCAGATTGGAATCAGTTTTAAATAGACTCGTCTGGAAGAAACAAGCAGACTGGTTTTCATTAAACCTTGTCCTTTTTGAGACAGGGTTTCTCTGTGTAGCCTTGGCTGTCCTAGAACTCACTCTGTAGACCAGGCTGGCCTCGAACTCAGAAATTCACCTGCCTCTGCCTCCCAAGTACTGGGATTAAAGGTGTGCTCCACCACTGCCTGGATGGCTGTTTTTGTTTTTTTGGTTTTTTTGGATTTTTTTGGTTTTTTTTGTATTTTGTTTTTGGTTTTATTAAACCTTGTCTTAATGCCTACCTATTTCATTATTTCCTGATTCAACAGGAACACTGGTATTGTTGAGAAATACTGATAACCTTTCAGTCTGATGTCCATGTTTAAACATCAGCATATTTGGATAGAAAAGGACCAAGCATCCTCCGATGGCATCTGAATCTTTGGGCTTAGCATAAATTCCAGGTCACATGCATGAGGAACAACCTACACATCATGTTCACATTTGAGTCTTTTATAAAGTTGTCTGATAAGGTTAGACCCATAGCCGAAACTAAGAACCAAAGGATCTGCATTTCACCTTGGTTTGCTCGTGTGCCCATGGTTTGCCAACATCCCATCAGCTCAGTCTGCCTTCCAGTATAAGTCACAGTTAGCCACTCCCTGAGAGACAGCATTGGTTTTCACTTCTCTTTAGTGTCAGGCTTCCTTCTCCTCTCTACCCTCTAAGGCTCAAGACAATTTGATTAACTTGCTTATTTAGTCAAAGGGTTTTTAAGGTCCTTTTTCAGAAAAAAATTTTAATGTACATCTGTATGTGTGTGTGTGTGTGTGTATGTGTGTGTGTGTGTGTGTGTGTGTGTGTGTGTGTGTGTGTGTGTGTGAATATAGACCACATAAGTGTGGCATCCCATGGAGATCAGAAGAGGCCACCAGATTCCCTGTAGCTTGAATAGCAAATAGTTAGGAGCCAAGGGACATGAGTGCTGGGACTTAAAATGGGGTCTTCCAGGAAATGCTCTTAACTTCTGAGCCTTTGACACCACCTGTTATGGGCAATTTTTTTTTTAAGCAGACAAATGCAGAGATTGTATTGAGTCCTCTACTTTTATGGTTGTGCTCCACTCTCACAGCACTATCTGAAGAGGGCAGCACAATGGACAATCATGGCATTCTAAGCTCATCTGATGTAGCAGCATTAGCAGGTTACTACAGTTGAAAGAACATAGACCAGAGTGTAGGTAACTCTTTGATACAAATAAGAGGCAAGTCTAAGTCACTTGAACCCAAGTCTAAATGACTTTAGATTTCCTTCTGTATTAGTGATAATGGTAAGACCAGCTGCATAACTTGCTGTCGATTTTGAGTGGCTGTTAGAGGCTTTCTAGGAGTTTGTCTTTTAAAGGGAACGTATGTCAAACTAAGGGCCAAGAAAGGAGAGCTATCAAACAGAAGGGATCAGTTTTGTCAAGGCTGCTGTGGCACTGTCACAGGATCATTTGGTCACCTAGGCTGGCCCTCTAATCTCTATGTTAGGAAAACAAGGTTTTATAACCTTTCACATTACCACTCACAGTTGAACTGGTAATATGGCTCAACTTCAATGCTTTACAAACAAGACATTTTCCAGTAAGATAGATATACTAAGGGACAATCTCTGCATGATGTAAGTGCAAGTTGTTCATGGTTTATTTCATTAGTGCCAAGGAAAGACAGAGATTGTTATGCCCCCCAAAATGGTGGCACCCAGATACATAAAAATATACAAATAGTGACTCCTGAACTATCAGTCATCTCCATTCACAGGCCTGAAGGACCACACCTGCCCAAAAGGTTCCAATACTAATCTCCTTTGCACCATTTTGCACAGCTTCTAAATTGGTCTTTTATCAAAATAAATTACCATATTTGTAAGCCATCTAATGGTGTAAGGAATGCTGAGATGGTTCCGGAAGTCGTATTCTTAATGAGGAACTGGAATAGTTATTGAGGATTGTACCACTCAAAACTAGTCTTATTCTCCCCTGCCCCCAAAGACCAAAGAGTTTGATTGTAGGAATTTGAATACTTACTATTTTTTAATTTCTTTTTTTATTAGATAGTTTCTTGATTTACATGTAAATTTTCCCTTTCCCAGTTTCCCCTCCAAAAACCAACCAACCAACCAAACAAACAAACAAAAACAACAAGAACAAACCCCTGTTGCCTCCCCCCTCCCCATGCCTGCCACTCCACCCTCTCCTACTTATTGGCCCTGGCATTCCCCTACACTGGGGCACAAAACCTTCACAAGGCCGAGGTGCTCGCCTCCTATTGATGATCAATTTGTAATCCTCTACTATACACATGCTGCCAAAATATTCAGTCCCACCATGTATAGTCTTTGGTTGGTGGTTGGGTCCCTGGGAGCTTTGAGAGTACTGGAGAGTATCATCCTGAGGGAGGTAACCCAGTCACAAAAGAACACACATGGTATGCATTCTCTGATAAGTGGTTATTAGCCCAGAAGTTTGGAGTACAGGAAGGACAACCTACAAACCACAAGAAACTTAAGAAGGAAGACCAAAAGGTGGACATTTCATTCCTTCTTAAAAGGGGGGACCAAATACCCACGGAAGGAGTTGCAGAGATTAACTATGGAGCAGAGACTGAAGGAAGGACAAGCCAGCCTAAATATAGCTATCTCCTGAGAAGCTCTGACAATACCTGACTAATACAGATGTAGAGGCTCACAGCCATTCATTGAACTCAGTACATAGTCCCCAATGAAGGAGTTAGAGAAAGAATCTATGGAGCTGAAGGGTTTGCAGCCCCTTAGGACAAACAACAATATGAATAATTACTCTTAAGAATGCAAGAGGTTCCCATGACCCAGCAGGGGTAAGATTCGCTGAAATGCCCAACAAAGTGGAGGGAGAACATGAAGAGACCAAATCCAGAGTTTAGGCAATGTCTGCCCCCTGGTCTCCAGTTCCGGGATAGGGCCACCTACTCATCTACAAATTCTTAACCCAGAAGTGCTCCTGTCTAAAGGAAATACGGGGACGTAGTGTGGGGCAGAGACTAAAGGAAAGGTCATCCAGAGACTGCCCCACCTGGGGATCCATCCCATATACAGACACCAAACACAGACACTTGCTCATGCCAAGAAGTGCTTGCTGACAGGAGCCTGATATAGCTGTCTCTTGAGAGGCTTTGCCAAAGCCTGACAAATATATAGAAGCAGATTCTTGCAACCAACCATTGGACTTAGCATGTGGTACCCAATGGAGGAGTTAGAGAAAGGACTGAAGGAGCTGAAGGGGTTTGCAACCCCTTAGGAAGAACAACCAACCAGAACCACCCCCCCGCAGAGTTTCCAGGGACTAAACCACCAACCAAAGAGTACACATGGAGGGACCCATGTCTTCAACCACGTATGTGGCAGAGGATGGCATTGACTGGCATCAATAGGAGGAGAAGCCCTTGCTTGGTCCTGTGAAGACTCAATTTCCCAGTGTAGGGAAATGCCAGGGTGGTGAGGTGGGAGTGAGTGGGTGGGAGGGGGAGCATCCTCATAGAAGCAGGGGGAGGGAGTATGGGAGAGGGGAGTTCCAGAGGGGAAACCAGGAAAGGGGATAACATTTGAAACGTAAATACATAAAACATCCAATAAAGAAAAAGAAAGCAGGTGTCTTTAAAGTCAGCATCTACAGAGTAGAGAAGAGCCAGACAAGATGTTGCCATCATCAAGTTTTAGAATTATACTGGGAAAGAATGCTACCGACTCAATATCATGCATCATGGACAGCAAAAGTTCAAACCAAGAATGGAGGAGGCTTAGCGGCAGGCACCAGGGATTCTAAGCAATAACATAAGAAACTGTTCCTCTATGGGAAATGATCTTTTGATGGCTTGAATTTTAAGCAGTTGCAATAACTAAGACCATTTTTCTCATCTATAAATAAGTTTAAGATTATCACATTGTTATTGCTTATTCTATGACATATTTCTCTGCATTAAAGTGACTTCAGGCAAAGTCTACTTATGATGCTTGCACTGATTGGTGTGTGTGTGTATGTGTGTGTGTGTGTGTGTGTGTGTGTGTGTGTGTGTGTGTATCAGTGTAAGCTCCGTATATGTAACAGAGCAGTTTAGAGTTTTTCACACTAGATTTTGGCATAGTTCATCTTCCCAGTTCTTGCAAAATCTCTTCTGTTTAATGAGATTGAAACTGAACACATTCTTGAGTGTGATTTGTTAGAATAGGAATGAACAAACAGAACAGCGATTATGAAGTCACAGAAGTAGAACGTGGGCTCGCTCATTTTTGTGGATTCATGTGAGCAATTAAAGTTTTTATTTGTGCATATGATAACAAGTAGCTCTACGAGGGGAGAAATCCAGTACATCATTGCACTTTGGTGTGAATAATGAGAGGGTGATGGTTTCCCCTCTCTGACCGGCCACAAAAATACTACAACCCTTCTTCCCAGAATCTGTGAATACTTCCTAACAGAGAACAATGCACTTTATAGGTGTCATTAAGTTAACGGCCTTGAGTCATCCACAGGGCACCATATCCTCACAAGTATCATTAGAATGGAGAGAGGTTCGGGAGAGGGTAAAGAGAAATAACTGGACAGTAGAGGTTGCAGTCATTTGGTGGCGCTAAGGACAGCCTCAAGAAACAGGCAAATGGCGAAGCAGGTGTTTTCCCACAAAGGCTGCTGCTGAAGGCGTTCAGCTCTGAGATGCTTAGCGTTAGCCCCTTAAGGCTTATTTCATACAATTCTGCTTTCTAGAACTGTATGACAATATGTTTGTGAAGATGGTAAGCAAGCAGTGGTCCGTTACGACAGCGGCGGGAAGCTGAGAGAGTAGGAAACTAATGTGGTGGAAGGACTAAAACTGAAAGCAACTCTCTTTTAGAGCATTCATGGACTGTACTGAAGAGACCCCGGGACGTATGCAGCAGATGTGCGCAGCTTAGTCTCCAAGCAGGCCTCGCAGAAACTGGACACAGGCCTGTCCCTAAAGCTGTTGCCTGTCTGTGGAATCTGTTCCCTAACAGTGCAGACCTGTCTGGCCACAGTGGGAGCGGATGTGCCAGGGTGGGGGAATACTCTCTGTGGTCCCATTCTCTCAAAGGAGAAGGGGGGGGGCGGTTGGTACAGAGAGAGGAATTCTGTGTGGAGGGTATCGGGGCGGGGGCAGCTATAGGAATGTAAAAACATAAAAAAAAAATAAAAATAATGAAATCATTGTTTGATTAGCAAAGAGAAAAATCAATATGATTATTGTTACTAAAATGTTTGTCACTAGTACGGCATAAAGTAGTATGTAGCATGCTTCATCGACAGAACTAGCAGTAAATTTCAAGAACTCTTTTGGCAACAAGAAGTTGCCTTCTGGACCCCGCCCATTCCACACCCTCCCTCGTTCTCTATTACCACTCCCATTATAATGCTAACTGACTGGGCTCTTTTAATTATGCCAATACATAAACATGTTATAATATTGTAAGAAAAGGCAGGAAGATAAATTACTGACACGCTCACTCTTCAGGGATGAAACTGTGTTTTATTTATCCCCCGCACTGAAGCAATTATCTGTCATCAAATATAGGAAATAATAAAATGTGAATAATAAATGAATAAAAAGGAGAACTTCAGCATTTTATTATTCTTATTTGAGATTTTAATGTTATCATTTATCCCTTCTCTTTAGTTCCTTCAAACACTTCCCTATGTCACTTCCTTGCTTTCTTTTAAGCTTATGGTCTTTTTTTGAAATTAACTAGTACATATATTTGGACATCAGTGGGAGGAGAGGCTGTTGGGCCTGAGGGTGTTCAGTGCCCAACTGTAGGGAATGCCAGGGTGGGAGGATGGGAGTGGGTGAGTGGGTGGGGAGCACCCTCATAGAGGCAGGGGGAGGGTGATGGGATACGGGGTTTCCAAAGGAGAGACCTGGAAAGGGGCAAACACTTGAAATTTAAATAAAGAAAATATTCAATAAAAAAAATAGTTACATAGCTTTTATGTAGCTCATTTGGCTCCTCTAAAAAATTTTGGATTTTTATATTTTAATGGTCGTGTGGAATGTTTTGTGTGCATGCATGTGTGTGTACCACGTGCATTTCTGGTATCTTCAGGGATTAGAAAACGGCCGTGGACACCATGGAAGTACAGCTACAGGTGACTGTGAGTCAACACGTGGTAATCAAGCCTGGACAGACACACAGCCCGACAGGTACTCTACAGGAGCATCCCATGCATTAAACCACCGAGCCAGGACCCTTTCAACATTCCATTTCAAGCCAGATGTTCACCAATATTTTCCTAGCTGCCCTCTTCCCAAAATGATGTTATTGCCCAGGTGCTCCACTGCGCATTTCATGTCAGACTCTGACATGCAGCAAAACTAGTTCTGTGTGCTTTTTGTGTCCCTGATAAACCGTAAGCTCTTGATGATCAGAAGTGTGTGACGCATTTGAACCTGCGGTCACCATTCAACCTGGAGTTTGAATAATTGTTACATAATTTGAATAATTGAGTAATCTGTTACATAATAATAACTCTTCAACTTAAAAAAGAGTTGCCATGTTTTCCACCTCAATTCTATAAAATAATGTCTTTGGAGGTATGAACATATTTCCCCAAGCTTTTACACCTCTTCAGATAAATCACGCCTTTTCTCATTAGCTGGCTTTATTCTGTGCCACAGTAAAAAAAAAAAAAAAAAAAAAAAAAAGAAAAAAAGAAAAAAAAATCTTCCAGAGAGTTGTTGCTCTGAGCTGTTAGCTTTAATACATTTTATGGCGATACCTCTTAAGATAAATGAGTTATTTTACTTTAATATCAAATTTAAACAATTAAAATGAGTTTCTGACACAAACTCATTTCACTGTACTCGAGAACATTTTCTTACTGCTGCGAAGTCTGAATCTTCATTACTTGTGAGCATATTAATACCTGCCGTGTACTCTACGGATCATATCCTCTGTCTGGCAGCCTGGTGACTGACAGACAAGCATGAGGCCTAAACAGTGGAGACCTTAATAAAAGGCTTAAGAGGGAACTCTTCACAACATAAAAGTGTATCCTGTTCTCTTTCCTGGGACCTAAAGTAACACTGAATGTCAAACGTATGTCTCCACATACAGGAAGTTGAGAGCAAGAATTTCGCATTGGCCAACTCTCTACACTTCCACTTTCAACACGCCATAAGCCCAACGGCGATGATGCTACCACTCGGATGTGGTACACACATAGCGAGGATAAAGAGTCTGCAGTGCACAGGCGCATCTTCCAAAGTCACATCCAGAATCATCAAGGCCACAACTGCAAGGGAGAGTCACTTTTAGTTTGAGCTCTCTAATATTTATATCAAGAATAACCCCACACTGAAGGATGATCTGTAACTAGGGGCTAGGTTTGTGTTGGAACACTGGAGGATTTTTTTAAGTGAGTATGACAAAAAAAAATTATTTATTTATTTCTTCACTCATTCATTCATTCACTTGAGAAAACAGAATTAGGCCAAAGGATACTGAAAAAGATAAAAGATGTCTCTCAGAGAGGGCTAAACTCCAAAGCATGAAACTCCCACCTGTGCATGTGCAGAAAATACACCATTGCAAATAGAAACCTCTGCATATATCTTGTCCAAACCTTAGAATTTCTTTTCAATTAAACAGTGACTAAGGGTATAATTTCATTGACTGTAAGTTTCAAATATCTCAGCTGTTATTTACAAAGGTGTTCCTGTCAAACATGAAAGTGAGATACTTGGCAAGAACACATCTTGGCACCTCTATTAACCAGAGCAGGATCATGTTTTCCTAAGCAATGATGAAGAGAATGTGCTTTGACCAGACATTTCCAGGCTGTGGGTGTTGAGGGAGGCAGTTAAATTGTAAGCAATTCTTATAAACTGCTACAAACTTGACACTGGCCTATGGGAGTATTTTTACCAGGCAAAACAGCAAGCCCTACATTCGTGCCTACCCCATTTGTAGTACCTGATCAGAACACAAAATCTAGAATAGACAGTCCTGATCTGTATCTGATTACACTTTCTCATAAAACCATTGTGAGATAAGAGACTATATTTGTTAAGAGCACTACACAATTGTATGTGAAATTTGGGGATATTGTTGGAATATAATTCTAAACTAATTTGTAAAAATTCAAAGATGGTTTTAATTAAAATTTACCACCACATGGTGAATTATGGCATTAAAAAAATTAACATCCATCAGAGGGGAGGGGCTTTTGTTGTTTTAAAGAAAAAAAGCCTGCACAGATAAAAATACACAGAAACAAATAACACAATTGTGCTTAGAGATAGAGAGTTATTTTATTCACTCAAAGTCAAATTTGAATTCCTTACCAGAGCACCAGACACAACATTAGAATTTGGAAGATACAGCTTTCATATGGCTAATATTTTAAAATTGAATAGTTTTTATTCATTCAGCTATTTAACATTTTAATTTATTTTTATGTGATCTTAAAGGTGGTCTGATATTGACTCTGGTCCCTAAATGAATGCATATTTAGTCACCATAAGGGTTTCATTCTTTAATTTAGTGATACCTATTCTGTTATTGTAGGCTTCTACATTGTTAATATCATCTCATTTGCATCCAAATATTTTGGCTTCCTTATGAGATTGTCACACTTGAATGCTACTCCTTGCTCATCTTCACATCCTTTTTTGTTCCCTTGATCCCTCATGCCTTGTTCTTTCCCCAAACGACTACCTTTCTGCTTCTATATCATATACATATATAAGCAAACAGGATTAACTATAGATTTTGCATATATGTGAGAGAAAACCTGTGATATTTATCTCTTTCCCATGCTCCTGATTGCTCTGTTGCTCACCTAACCATCCACTCTCGGGAATTTCTTCAATATGTAGTGCATCTTCACTTTCATGACCTACTATACTTTCTTTTGGAAATCAGTCTGGCAGTTCCTCAGAAAATTGGACAGAGTTCTACCTGAGGACCCAGCTATACCACTCCCGGGCATATTCCAACATATAACAAGGACACATGCTCCACTATCTTCATAGCAGCCTTATTTATAATAGCCAGAAGCTGGATACAAACCAAATGTCCTTCAACAGAGGAATGGATACAGAAACGTGCTGCATTTACACAATGGAGTATTATTCAGCTGTTAAAAACAATGACTTCATGAAATTCACAGGCAAATGGATGGAACTAGAAAATATCATCCTGAGGGATGTAACCCAGACCCAAAAGGACATACACTATATGTACTCACTAAGAAATGGGTCTTAGCCCAAAGCTTAGAACACCCATGATACAACTCATAGATCATACGATGCTCAAAAAGAAGGAAGACCAAACACTTCCTTCTTACTTAGAAGGGGAAACAAAATAATCACAGGAGATAAAGGGAAGCAGGGACCTGGAAGGGAGACAGGAGGGGGAGGGATAAAGGGGGCAGGATCAAGTGTGGGAGGAGGGGGTGAGAAGTACAGAGGGTCAGAAAATTGAACAGAGGTGTGTAGCAGTGGGGGATGGGGAACTGGGGATAGCCTCTAGAAAGTCCCAGATGCCAGGAAAGCAAGAGGCTCCCAGGACCCAGTGGGGATGACATTAGCTGAAATAACCAACCAAGGGGAGAGAGAACTTGTAGAGATCATATTCAGAGGTTAGGCATGGTCCCCAGTTGAGGGATGGGGCCACCCACCTATCTGAAAAATATTAACCCAGAATTGCTCCTGTCTAAAGGAAATGCAAGGCCAAAGAGTGTGGCAGAGTCTGAAGGAAAGGCCATCCAGAGACTGCCCCATCTAGGGGGTCCATTCCATCTACAGGCAGCAAACCCAGACACTATAGCTGATGCCAAGAAGTGCTTGCTGACAGGAGCCTGGTATAGCTGTCCCCTGAGAGGCTCTACCAGCCTGATTCATACACATGAGGATACTTGAAGCCAACCATCGGACTGAGCCTGGGAACCCCAATGGAGGAGTTAGGAGGAGGACTGAAGGAGCTTGAAGGGGTTTGTAACTCCTTATGAAGAACAACAATATAAGCCAACCTGACCCACCTGAGATCCAAGGGACTAAATCACCAACCAAAGAGTACACATGAAGGGACTCATAGTTCCTACTGCATATGTAGCAGAGGATGGCCTTATCTGGTATCAATGTGAGGGGAGGCCCCTGGTCCTATGAAGGTTTGATGCCCAGTATAAGGAAATGCTAGGGCAGTGAGGAGGGAGTGGGTAGGTGAGAGAGCACCCTCATATAGTCAGGGGATAGGGGGAAAGGATAGGGAGTTTGTAGAAGGGAAACTGAGAAGGTTATAACATTTGAAATGTAAATAAATATAATAACCAATAAAAAAAACTTTGGCTCTTTAAAATCCACTTTTAGACAATGAGTTTGTATAATACAGTTTATACATTTCTACCAAGGCTTTTAAAACTCCTTGAATACATTTTCTAAATATTTTCCAATACCTTTAAGATGGTCACTTGAGATGTATAGAGAGAACTCATTTGAATCTTCTGACAACAGTGTCTGTAGAGCTGGGTTGAGGAAAAGTCTGAACTATCAAAGCAAAGAAAATTCAGCAGGAAACATCAGCCCACCTACTTCTTATGCAAGCCACACTGTGTTGTTAATAAATTCTATTAAGATGGTATTAAAGAACGTATTTCCCTCAAGCAGTCTCTTAGATATGTAAAACCTGGTATTTCATCTTGTTTGAAAATCTTATGTGAATGTAAATCAAGATGAAGTAGAGAATGCTATTGAACACAACAGTCATCTATTTGACCTACAATGTCTCAGACAAAACTTAATATCAAACAACACATTTTGCAAGAAAATAAGGTGGGGATCAACCTTCTTTCAACAGAGAGCACATTTCCAATTCTGCTCTCCAGGTTCTGGAAATCTTTAGATGTTTGGAGCCTTTCAGAACCCGAGTCTGTAGCTGGAGAGATGATTCAGTAATTACGGGCACCTTTGCTCCTCCATAGGACCTAAGTTAGGTTCATGGCATAGACAGCGACTTGCTCAGGACCACCTGTAACTCCAATTCCCATGGGTCTCATGATCTCTTTTGGCCTCCACTGCTACATACATCCATGCACACATCACACACAGACACACAGACACACACACACACACACACACACACACACACACACACAAAGTAAAGTAAAATAAAGTAAAGTAAAATAAGCCTTTAAAAAAAGAGAAGAGAGTTAGGAGGCAGATGTACGTACGTCACTGGGGTTGAACTTCTGAACAAGACACACAGTCCTGGTTTCTCTTTGTCCTGCATGCCGCTATACAAGCCTCTCCTATAAGCTCCCACTGTCAAGAATTCTGAGACATATTTTCTACTCTAAAATGTGAGCCAAAATTAACCCTTTCTGAGCTGCTTCTGTCAGATATTTAGTAACTAGTGCAGCTTGAGATATGTTCTGACATCCCATTTCACATTATCTGTTTCCCTTGGAGTTTTCTATATTTTCTGTCTTCTATCCTTATTTTAGAAGAATTTCTTCACTGACATGTTGAATTGCATATTTGTTTAGGTTTTGTTTCCATTCTTGTCTTTTCCTTACATTTTTAGAGATATTTTATCAGTAGTCTGAATGGCATATTTTACTTTTATTCCTGCAACTTTGTATGTTTATCATCCTCATCATTACCTATTTCTATATTGAAAACAAATATCTTTTCAGGTTCAAGTCATTCAGCGTCTGCCCTCCCTTCATGCATGTGTCTTGACATTTTTAAGCTTCTTTTCTTAGAACTCTTGTGCTTTGTTATTGACATTACTCAGGATATCTTCTGTTCATCTTATAATGTCCCAAAGTTTATCTTTTTCTATTTTTTTATGTTTTGTGAGAATTGCTCACTTAATCACTAAAGTCACTGTTTGATTTTTCTTGTCCATTTTCCTATTGCATTAAGTGACGCTCTTCCTGAGATGCGGTACATACATTTATCTTCTTTGTGTTCAATGGCTTATTCACAGTTGCTTGTCTACCAACACAGTTGAGGAGATTTCACCTAACTATATCAAATTTAAAAACCTCATACACATTTCTCCCTTCTAATTTCTGTCCAGCTCCTTCAGTGCCAGAGAATTCTTATATAACATCTGCCTGTTTAGATTTCACAGTATGGTGTCTCATGGGGATACATTCATTTTGTAACTTTTTGTTCTTTGTTTCTTTCAGCTGACATCAAATCATAAAAGTTCCTACATATGATATATTAGTACTTAATTAATTTAATTGAATTGCTGGATAATATTTCTTGTATAGGGATTCTATATTTATCCGTTTATGAGTTTAACAATATTTGGCTGTTTTGTATACATATAAATATGGATATACATTTGATTATCATAAGTAGACTATTATCAACATCAGTGTTGGGAGTTGTGTGTAGATGTGTGCTTTTCTCTATATATATCTAGGATGAAACTGTTGAGCTAAATAGAGTCTCCATGTTTCATATATTTAAGGATTCCATAAGACTATTCTAAAAAAAATCTACACCACTGTTTTATTCCAGACAGCTAAACACAGAGTCTAATTTCTCTACACCCCAGCAATGCTTGTTATCATTTAAACAGAATCAAAGTCGTCATGCTTTCTCCTTGTGAATCACATTTGCATTTCTCTAATGTCAAATGTGTATATTAGCCATTTCTATGCTTTCTATTCAGAACTTTTATTCATTTTTGAGTTACATTTCATTATCTAATTTTAAGAGTTCTTCATGCAGTTCTTACATGTAATATGATAAAAAGGAAACATGTTTAGTTACTATATATATTAAATTATGAGTACATAAATTGTGTCAATGCATCATCATTATTGTATTATATATACATATATGTAGCATCATTATTGTAAAAAATGTAGCATTTTATTATACTATATATATATGTATTCGACACTCTCTATATACAGTATAGTAAGATCCTGTATGTCTCTAACTGCAGCCAGCTACATTGATTCCTGGTCACTGAGGGAAGGAACCATGGCCTAGAGGCCTCACCTGCTGGTGATTTATGATATGACTCATGGGAAGAACCTAAGGGAGCCAAGTCCTTACTATTTTAACTTTCTCGGCCACCTCTGACCCAGGCCTCCTCCTCACACCGCCTTCAGAGTTCACCTTAACCCATATCAAATTCTACACTCTGAGTAATATGGAGTTCTTTTTTGTAAGAACCTACTTTTATTCAGTTTAAAATCAATATCATCACAGCTTTTGTCTGAATTGATATTTTCCTAGAATACTTCACTTGATCTTTGACATTGTACTTTGCCCAGGACTGTTTCTTTCAGAAAAACAAAAAAGAAACAGAAAAAGAAAAAAAGAAAAAAAACCCTCTTAGACAAAAAAGCAAGGAGAGGAAAACTCTCAGCCGTTATCTCCTGAGATGTCCACTCTTCACTTCCTGCTTCATCCACTGGAGCTCAACACTACCCTTCCTGGATGGTGCCCTCAGTCTGTTCACTAGGTGCAGATGAGCACAGCTGGCCTTCCTGCCCCTGTAGCTGTGGTGTTCTCACCTGGTGTGAGCATAGCCCTCTCCTCTGATGTCAGCTCATAGGCTCCCCAGGGCAGGTGGCTCCTAACTGTTGTCCCTCAGCATGGGCTCCTTGCAGAATGTCTCAGCTCATCAAACTGTCACCACTATTCTCTTCTCTCTGATTTCCTTTGTGAGATAGCCAAAAAAAAAAAAAAAAAAAAAAAAAAAAAAAAAAAAAAAAAAAAAAAAGAAAAGAAAAGAAAAAAAGAAAAAAAAGACATTTTTTATCTCGTGGAAATTATTACTGAAAATTTCGCTGTATTTAAAGGATTCTTGTTCTGCATCACTGGGTATCTTTGTCACATGTAAGTGATATGTAAAAATAACCTTTAAATTGCTGTTTGCAAAGATGCCACCAGGGATTGATGGCACATGCACAACTTAAAATACTTTTATCACTGACATAACAAAGACATTGAAAGAGGGATAGACTTGAGAGAGATGTGGTGAGAAAGACTAGCTTTTTATCACAGATAGAAATCCTAGCTAATGTAGGATATTAACAACAAAGCAAACATGGCAAAGGATACTACCGCATGAGATTCTTCAAGTACAATTTCTCCCCACCCCCACCCCCCAGTCTTTCAATATGAAGTGCTGCCTGGTTTGTTTATATAGTCTAGTGCTGGGTCTAGACCACACTGGGCAGGAGACACCATTACAAAAGCAGTTTTGCTTTTAATTATTTTTTTCTCCTCTGGTGCCCTTTGGAGTATTAAAACCTGTAAATTATTTCTGAGAAATAATAATTTTTCAATAACATAAATGAACTTATTTTCCATTTTATTCCTTCCTTCCTTCATTCCTTTCTCTTCTTCTCCTTTTCCCTTCAGTTTTTTTTTCTTTATTTCTGGCAAGAATATAAAATCTAGTTATATAGTCCAGACTGCCCTAAAATTCTCTACATAGGCCAGGATAGCCTCATCTCTCAAATTTACAATTCTGCTAAATGATGGATGCTCTCCCATGCCTTTCCTAAGCTTATTCCTTTTCCATGTTTTATTTATTTTTAACAATAAAGGCCTCCAAAAAATGAGGCTATCTCAAAAACTTCTTTTCTTTCAGTGGCCCCTAAAGGATTCTAGTCAATCAATATTTGAGATTAAGGAACTGTAAAGGCTTTACTTGTTCCATGTCCAAGAGGAGTGACAAAAATGTCACTTAGAATTTCACTTTGCATTTTCCTAACAGTAGTTGAAAGACAAGTGTCAAGTTTGTAACTATATATTGATAAAATTAACATAGAAACATCCTAAAGTTTGAAAGCATAGCATTAAATTTTTCCATTAATTGCATATGGAATTGGTTATTTGTATAAGCTCCTCAACAAGTTGGAGTGGTTTTTATTTAGTTATTTATTTATTATTCATTTTGTATCCTGATCACAGCGCCCCTCCTTTCTCTCTTCTCAGTCTTACCCTCCCCCCAACCACCCCCTCCTCTTCTCCTCCGAGGAGGAACCCCCTTGAGTATACCACACCTAGGACATCCTCTCCCTCTGAGGCTCGACCAGATAGTCCAGGTGCCAAGGACCAGCCTGGGCTTGGAGAAGGGTTCTGAGAGAATGGGTGTCTGGAAGCTGTGAAAACGAAGAACTGGAAGTCAAACCGTGGGTCCAAGCTGGCAGCCTATGCTCTGCTGGAGAGTTTTCCAAAATGCGTTCTTTCTGATCTGCTTTCTCTGGAGATCTCAGACAGCTCCCTCTCTCTGTGTTCTGCTAGAGACAGTTCTCCAAGCAGCTCTTTCTTGCTATTCTAAAAATTTTCTCTATACAGCTCATCTCCTGCCCCTTCTTTTACTATACATATCAATCCAGTCATTTACTTAAGGTTTCCTTTTGATTATCCTATACATCTGCGTCCAGTGGCCCAAGTCCCTTAATTCTTAAGAGACAGAAAGCACAAATTTTCTTTTAACAGAGCAATATCTGCCTGTCTCTTTTAAACACAGAAGATAAACTAGCTGGGTGGGTCCTAGTCCTGAAATGACCATTTCTACCACACCTTGGCCTAACCTTGCTGTGTCCCAGGCTGACCTTGAACTCAGGCCTGCTTTTATACCTGCCTGCCTTTGTATCTTTCTGACAAACTGGCTCATTAATGCAGCTGCCTTTGTTCCTTTAGATTCATGAAGCTCCTTACGCAATTCATATTGCATCCTTATACTTTTACATAGTTGAGAAATTATATATTTTCCAATTCATGTTTTTAAGTTCTTTTCCACAGCATTAAAGGTTGTCCCACAGGTCCCAGGGTTTTCCATTTTGCTGAGACATTAGTCAAACCTTTGCCTCCTGGGCTCATGCTGTCTTAGATTATCATGGAGTTGTCAACATTAACAGGGAGGACATTCCTCAGAGGAAAATGAAAATATGTACATATTATACAGACAAGCCTTATGCCCATGGCAGCCATTCCACACTGGGGAGGTCCACAGCTGCTGGCCTTGTCCAGGCGTGGGAAATGTGTCATTATGTCACTCTCTACCCACCAAAGCCATGCCAGACTTGGAACCAGGTAAGAGATAGGGGATCTGATGGCAGGGAACAGAAACCCAGACAGCTCCCGCTCCACGTATTGGGGACCCACAAGGAGACCACGCTGCACATTTGCTACAAATTTGTAGAGGGCCTGGGGCCAGCTTCTGCATGCTGCCTGTCCATCCACTTCCAATGACGGTTTTGTTTCCCCTTCTGAGTGAGATTTGTGCATCCTCCCATCGGACATCCTTATTACCCAGGGTTATCGGGCCTGTGGATTGTAGCATGGTTGTCCTGCACTTTATGGCTAATGTCCACTTATAAGTGAGTCATTGCCATACATGTCTTTCTAGCTCTGGCTTACTTTACTTAGAATGATATTCTCAAGTTCCATCCATTTGCCTGCAAAATTCATGATGTATTTTTTTTTTAAAAAAAAAATACCTGAGTAGTATTCTTTTTTTTTATTAGATATTTTCTTTATTTACATGTAAATTTTCCCTTTCCCAGGTTCCCCTCCAAAACAAACAAACAAACAAACAAAAACAACAAGAACAAACCCCTTTTGCCTCCCCCTTCCCCATGCCTGTCACCCCACCCTCTCCCACTTATTGGCCCTGGCATTCCCCTACATTGGGGCACAAAACCTAGTAGTATTCTTTTGTGTAGAACTATCACATTTTCTTTATCCATTCTTCAGGTGAAGAATCTAGAGTTTTCTTCCAGTTTCTGGCAATTATGAATAGTACTGCTATGAAGATAGTTAAGCATGTGACCCTGTGATATAGTGAGGCATCTCTGGGGTATATGCCCAGGAGTGGTATAGCTGAGTCTTGAGGTAGATCTATTCCCAGTTTTTGAGAAACCACCAAATTGATTTCCAAAGTGGTTTTTACAAGTTACCACTCCTTTCATCAATTGAGGACTGTTCCCCTTGCTCCACATCCTTGCCAGCATGTACTGTTTTGAGTTTTTGATCTTAGCTATTCTGATGGGGGTAAGATGGAATCTCAGGGTCATTTTGATTTGCATTTCTCTGAGGACTAAGGACATTAAACATTTTTTAAGTGTTTCTCACTTTTTTTGATATTCCTCTCTTGAGAATTCTCTGTTTAGCTCTGTATCCCATTTTTTAATTGAATTATTTGGTGTCTTGAAGTCTAACTTTTTGACTTCTTTATATATTTTAGATATTAACCCTCTGTCAGATGCAGGGTTTTTGAAGATCTTTTACCAGTCTGTAGGCTGCTGTTTTGTCCTATTGACAGCGTTCTTTGCCTTATGGAAGCTTTTTAGTTTCATGAGGTCCCATTTATCAGTTATTGATCTTAGAGCCTGAGCCACTAGTTCAGGAAGCTGTCTCCTAGACTAATGTGTCATTCCTCACTTCCTCTTCTCTTAGACTTAATGCATCTGGTTTTATGTGGAGATCTTTTATCTGCTTGGACTTTAGTTTTGTTCAGGGTGATAAATACGGATCTATACACTATGGAGAAACAGAATAGAGCATGTAGCATAATTCCAACAGCAGTGTGTAGTGTGGGTAGACAGGGATCCGGTAGCATTAGGCAAAGTGGCATAAGGAAGAGTTCTCTAAAATGAGACAATGTAGATAAAGCTCAAAAGATAAGAAAGAATCATGATGGGAAACAGAAGTGAGAATAAAAGAGCAGAAAACCAAAGAAAGTAAAATTTAAGACACATGGACATTGGTTTAGACCAATGGAGGTTGAGTTATGACCTCACAGGCCCATGCTGTGGCATGACCATACATGTGTGAACATTTTCTCTATGTTCTTGAGGCTATAACGTATGTACTCATGCCAGTCTCATGAGGACCTGATATAGTCACTCTTGTGACTACAGACACTTGTGGTAGATAGACTGTTGAATCTAGCTTTCTCTTTTTACAATGTATTTTCCTGAGAAGATTACATTGGTATTACATTGTTACATTTTCCTATAGTAAGATTTTTCCCTCTTGGCAGCTACCTGTGTATTCCAAAACTGAAAAACATGAAAATAAAGTTGAACTCAAAAATGCAAAGAACCCGTTCATGAGATTCCGTTATTTATACCTCTGTCCTCTTAATCTTTATTAGGTTTGGGGAAGCAGTGTTGTGCAAGAGGAAGTGATTGATTAGACTTTCACTGTGCTCCTCCACCTGTGCTCATGCGTGAATTGATTTTCTAGTTTTCTGCAGTCAGAAGTTGTGTGCAGTCTGAAAACGGCATGAAGGCTGACAACACAGACGCTGGGGACTAGCCATGGAGAGGACTAGTTAAAAAGGAGAATTTACTGCACAAATGTGCCAGAGGCATGTATTGCAATTGTCAAGCTCTTGAAACAATATAGATTAAGAAGAAAATCTTTTGATACATCTACTGATAGATCACACAAGCATAAGCACACACAGGCAGAGAGAGCGAGAGAGGGAGAGCGAGAGAGAGAGAGAGAGAGAGAGAGAGAGAGAGAGAGAGAGAGAAAGAGAGAGAGAGAGAGAGGCACAGAGAGAGGCAGAGAGACAGAGATACAGAGAGACTTGAGCAGAGAAAAGGCTTGTTAATTCTCAGACACAGTAAAAGGAATTTAACACTAAGCATTTTATATTTAAAGTCTTAAGGCCCTTGAGAAATGAAAACCATAAAAACTGGACCGTAGCTCAAATATGGAGGCAGACAAAAGTGCTAATGTTTCCTATACTTTAGCTCTGATTTGTATTATCAGATAAAATGCCACCTGCATTTAAGTTACATTCTCTTATCTTTTTGTCTAAATAAATAATTTCTAAAACAGTAAACTGTTCACTGGGCAGAAGCAGATTATCATATGGTTTTACCATTTAATTTGTGTGTAATCATACTTTTTTGGCTACTTTATTGGGTTCTTTTACCTACCTCCCTTCTCCAGCCCAATACCTCCTAACCCCCAACACTAGATAGACAAGAAAAAGTGTTAGGAGGTAAAGGGGACATAGAACTCTTTTGACTACTTCCTGTTGATTAAGGGCATTGAGTTTCTTGAGGCAAGTCCAATTTTCATCCTCAGGATAACCAGCAATCCAGCAAACCAGCAAACAACAGAAATCCAGCAAACAGCAAAAGCAAATACAACAGCAGGAACCTGCAGCAGCAGGGCCCAGTAGCAGAGAGGGCAGACACAGGGGAATAGGGGCCGCCACACCCTCTCAGGGCCCTGGCCTTTGTATGCTCTCTCTCAAGTCCCTAAAATTCCAAAAGTAAGAGATCTTCAGCTGGCAGATTCATGCCCCTGCCAGAGCATGGGGCAAATCCTAGTTAACAGTGGGTATAATATGAAGCAGTTCCATATCTCACACCTGGGATTCAAACAAAAACAGAGTCACATAGCTGTGTTTTTGAAGAAATCAAAATTCTCATTACATTTGTGCATGTGTACTTAGCAATGGGTCAAATACATTGAACCTAGCTTGTGACTAGGGAGGCATAATTAACCTGGAAATATAGTGTGTTTATCACAGAACCACCGTTATCCCGAAGTGCACTTGCTGCGTGTGTGTGCTCAACAGGATCCACTGTGTGTGATCCCAGAATGCACCTCCAGTGTGCACTCACCAAGGTGAGTAAGTTCCTTGTCCCATGCTTTGAGGATAACATGAGAGTGTAAAAAAATACATTTATATGGAAAGTTGAAGAAAGACAGCGTTGATAATATTTAAAACATATTAGATAGTACATGAGAAATACAGTATAGATCTAAAATTCATTCTGTAAATGAATTTTATGGAATCTACTAAGTACTAGGTATTTTAGGCGTGCTCTTTAATGATTGTTTTATATTAACAACAAAGCACTCACTTATGAAGATATTAGAGATCCCCTCCACTGGAAATTTAAGCTAATTTAAATTATAAAGCTTAACATATAGAAGAACAATTGTTTATTATGTGTTGTCTTAAAAAGGAAAGATGGTTACAAGACCTAGGCCAGAATTAATAGAAAACAGACAAAAGGATAAATCTGCATTTCACTGTTTTTATCAAATATCTGACCAACTCTACAGATACAATCTACTTTCATTCATTCAAAATGTATTTATTGGAAACAAGTTAGAATTTGTATTGGGCAGTCTTGAGTTCTAAAATGAAGAACTGAGACAGGAAACTAGTAAGAGAAAAGATTTATTCAGTTCACTATTTAGTAGCAGTTGTTTACTCCTGGATATATGAAGAAGTAGAGAATGCAGGCTGGTCCAGGAAGTGGAGAATTTGGGATCCAACGGGAAGTGCGTAATTCAGGCTGGAAGAGAAGTAGAGAATGCAGACTTGAACTAGCCGTAAGTAGAACCTTAAAAGGTCTGCGGCTGGGACTTAACTGCCAGCCAGGTCCTGACTCTGAAGAGGGTGCCATAGCCTTTAACACAATGCCAAGCAAGAGAATATTGTTCAAAGCGTGAGTCTTTGGGAGATTTCCAGATTTAAATCATAGCATTGATTATTACAGAAATATTTCATGAGAAGTTTTATGCAAATTTCCTACCACAAATTGACCTTTAAAATAAAGCTATCAAGGCAATGCATGCTATCTCTCTGAGATCATTCCTGGCCACATCAAAAGTGTCTGTGTCAGTGAAAGTGGAAGGAAGGGGGAAGGGTGCAGTAGGGACGAAGGGACCAGGGAGTGGGAGGGGGAGGATTCAACCATGATTTTACGTAAGCCTGTTACTTTAGATGTTACTTAACAAAGCATTTTAAAATAAAAATGAAATATCAATATGAAAAAAGGTATGGGTATGCAAAACAAAAGAAGAAATATCAAGATATGGACAGAAGGCCCCTTTAATGTGGCAATTTGTGAAATCAGTTGTTACTCCCCCCAGCTTAGTTTGATATATTAAAGTTTATGACATAATACAATGCTTGCTGAATTATATAAGAGAAATTATGAATTAATGAAATGAATTGGTAGAAAAAAATACTACTGAGCACTTCATATTACTAAATCCCTATCGTTTCCAAACCTGATGTAGAATTTGATGCTAAAACAAGACATGAATAATTTTTCCTTAAATAATTCATGTCATTACATAACCCAAAGAAACTTTTCCAAGATCAATATGCTACTTGACTACTGTGAGGAGTTTGGCTCTTCTCAAAGAATTCTGGAGTATTCCAGACACTATCTCAAGGCTTTGCAGGCAGACCTCATTGTGGCCTCATGGGGACTTGGCTTCCCTGTACCTCGCTCAGCCCATGCACGGCAGTTTAGTGCCAGAGCTCCTCAGAGACACTTTCCTCTTTATCCAGCCTCCTCCAGTCAGATGCCCCTTCTCTTGGGTGGGGAAAACAGCAGGAATGCAGGATCCCTGTTCTTTTTAATTATGCATAATTGATTAAAAGTATTTGTACACTTATAGTTACAGCAATCCATCAATTATTGGCATGGTGAGAAATTTTATCTATGTATTCTTCCTGTTCTTGCTCTCTAACAGTAAATGAATAATGTGTAGAATGTTACTATGGATTTGGCTCACTCTCAGAATAGCAAAACCAACACTCCCGTTACCTGAATGCATAACAGCCATGGACCTCAGACATGACTTTGCAACCAAATTTACTAAACATTATCTGTGGAAAGAGGCTGTAGCATCCCAGAGACCGGTATCTGGGGCTCTTGAAAAGTATCTCCTAGGTTCTTAACCACACCAGTTTTCCATCTTCAATGTCTGTTTTCCCAATCTTTTCTTCTTGTTGCTTTGCCCCTTTTTCCTACATCACCTTTTCTTTGACAAATTGCTTCACCACAGGGGACTTTATCTTGATCTCATCAGCCAGGTTTGGCCAAGTTGATGGTTGCATGAGGGAAGGGAGGGAGGGAGGCAGGGAGGGAGGAAGGGAGGCAGGGAGGGAGGGAGGGCTCCCTTCATAATTTGCTTGATCTAGACTTTAGGCCAGGTAGCTTAAACCTGCCAAAAATATTTGTATACAGATCTCTCATCTGCACTTGGTCATATTTCTTTGGAATTAATATGTGCTTTTAGTTACTAAAACATTTGCTTATTACAAGTTTAGTATGTCAAGAAGCTGGCAAATTGCCTCACAGAAAGGCGACATTATTCTTTATTCCTATCAGAAAGCCAGCTCTTTACATTCTTACCAGTATTTAGTGTTGTCTCTTGGAATTATTATCTCAGCCTTCTTAACATGTGTTCATGCCTTTCTCATCATGGTTTTAATTTCTACATGCCCAGTAGCAAACTAATTGCCTTTGAAGGTATTTCCTGCCATTTGTCCTTTGTGTGTTGTCTGATAAAATGTCCCCTTTTGCTTTTGGCTGAGGGTTTAAGTAGACTATTTATTTCTTTAGGTCCTGTCCTCTTGCCTCCCCCTTGCTCCTCCTCTTCTTCTTCCTCCTCTTCTTCCTCACCTTCTCTTTCTCTCCTTTCTCCTCTTTCTTTGCCTCTTCCTCCCCCTCCTTCACCCCTTCCTCCCTTACCCTCCTTTTCCTTTCTTCTTTCTCTTTTGGTCCATTGGCAACATGTAATTTGTAAATACTGCCTGTCTTCTACTGGATTGTATTTTGTGCCAAATCCAGAAACTATTTTTAAGCAGCCATACATTTTCATTGTTTAATATCCTGAATTTAGGTCTGGGATCTTGCATAATTTAGGAGATTTAGGCTAGCTGACAGGTGATGTGGAGGTGTTTGTGCTGTTCTTTCGATGAATCAATAAGGAACAAACTGCCCCCATTGCCATATTTTGAAATGTCATTTATTCTCCAATGAATTGTGCTTACACCATAGTCAAATGTTGTTGTGGGGGTGAAATTAATGAGAGGTGAGAGGTGAAGAGAGGATGGGTCACCAATTGATGGAAGCCAGGACAGCTCCTGAAAGGTTTCTATCCCAGGTCCAGTTCATAATCACCTTTTATACTCTAAAACAAGGTGAGCAAGCAGGAAGCATATTACAGAGGCATCCTGGCCTTCAGCAGGTTGTTAGGGGCAATCACCATTGTTTCAGCTATTTCTCCAGGTTACTGTGTTCCAGGTAGCAAGTGAAGCCATGCTTGGCAAACAGGCAGGACAGGCAGGCAGTGCTTGAGTGAGCCACTAAATAAATGAAAAAATCAGTATCTAAGGACTTTCTACTTTCTACTTCAGTGTTTGTTGAGTATTTCCAAAGAAAACTCACTACCCCCTCCCCAACTTTTACATTCTATTAATCAGAGCACTCTGATACAAGATGTTTTGGAGTTTTCCCAAAACCAAGTAATTCTCAATCAGATATGAGCCTAATGCTGTCCAATTTAATTCTATTGTGATAAGTGTGAAGTAAGATCCACAGAGTCAGTACTCAGTCCCACAGGACTGATCCTCCAGTTCATACACCAATCCCAGCTCCAGGTTGAGACCACACCTCTAAAACAACTAGCCATAAACCATAGTCCCACATGTCCATATTTATATTCAGTTAATTTTCTAAACCAGCTTACAAAACTCAGGGAAATGCTTTATTAATATTTACCAATTTGCTATTAAATATTATACCAAGGATACAAATGATCAGCCTCATGGAAGACACATGAAAGGGGGAGGGGCAGGGCATTGCACTTTCTTTGAACAGGACCCTTCAGGTCACTCTATGTGCTCCAAGCTGAGACTCTCCAGATTGTCTTTTTGGGGTTTCAAGAAGTACTAATGCACTGTTGATGACATATTTGCCATGGTGTTCAACTTTAATCTCTGCCTCTCATCCACCACAGAGGTCACAGAGGGTCCCAAGTTCAAGTGCTCTGTTCATACGATTCTCATCCTGGAGCCACCAAGGTGCACTTGCTAATACAGACACACACAGAGACACACACATGCGCGTGCGCACACACACGCACACACACACACACACACACACAAAACTGTATTACATTAAAATATTCTTGTAATTCAGAACATCCCAGCATATTTACAGTCTTTATGCCAAAACCGATGGGAAAAGATCCAGTAAATATGTATTATGTTATTATGTGATAATATAGACAAATTTGAGTAGAACTATTTCTCTGTCTTTTACAACATTATGTTATTCTATTTACTTTGTCTCTATTAAATTCTAAAACAATCTTGAGAGGCCTGCTGGACATTTTTGTTTATGTTTTTCTTTTGTTTCTTTAAATTATATGCATGTGTATGAGAGAAAAGGTGGTGCAGGTGAGTGTGGATGCTTGAGGAGGCTTTTTCCTTGTAACACCATCTCATTCTGTAGCCAAGGCTGGCCTAGAACGTGGTATGTAGAGCAGGCTGGCCTTGAATTCATAAAGATCAACCTGCCTCTACTCACAGCATGCTAAGATTAAAGGTGTGTGCCACCGTACTTGGCTTTTGTGGGATTTTCAGTGTCTAAGTCCTGCATAATTATTTTTAACAATAATCCCAGATGGTGTTACCTTAATTTCAGTGCCTAATTAGAAGACATAGAGGCAGACACATGTGACTTCTAAATTCTTATGACTTTACTGATTATAAGTGATAGGACCTCATTATACTTCCAGGAAGGTGTCGTGTGTTCCTTTGCATTGTCCTCTTGATAATCCTGCCATCTGACATGTATCTCTTCCTTCCGATCTTCACTGTTTTATTTTCTTATACTAGCTAAAGTTTCCTACGATGTGCTAACCAGAAGGATTTCTGAGAAACGGTCCCACTTCCAGTGCTAAGAGTGAGGCTTGCTGCAGGGAGCTTTGCTTGGGGTTTCCCCTCTTCTACCTTTTCATGATTATTTGAAGAAATGTGCCTTCCAAAGTCTTTTTTTTTTTTTAATCAGAAATGGGTATTGAATTTTGTCTATCAGTCCATGTAAAACTGGTGAAATCATAATGGGTTTTCTACTCAATACTGTTAATTGGCAGTTAGGATTGATTATTGTTTTTATTTTTTCATATTGGACAATTTCTGGAATAATCCTTGCCTTTGTCACAAAGCCTAATTTTTTTATGCATTGATGAATTTTATGGGAAAATATTTTATGTGAAAATTATGCATCTACTTGTCTGATGAGTATATCACTCCCCCCTTCCTTCTTTTCTTTAAAAATCACTGCCATTACTTAAATGGGCAATTGCCCCTTCCTTTCCAGTTCTCTGCAATACATCCATCAAATTTATTTTAAATTTTCTTTAAACGTAGGTAGATTCCCCAGTGAAATCATGCTTATATAGGATCGTTCCTTTGGGAGATTTTTAAATATTGACTTGTAGTTTCTTATTGGCCCCATGGCTATATTGCCTTGGCTGTAGCAAAAAATTTTAATATGTTATAGATTAATTTTGATTTAGTGTCATTAGTTGAGTCAGAGATTATTTGTTTGTTATTTAGTTCTCAATCACTGGGAGATTTTCCGTTACTGCTCTCTAACTGACTTCTAATTTGATCCCATAGTGGTTAAAGAACACTCATAGTATGACCTGTATTATATTAAGTTTGTTAAAGTTTATTATTTCAGCCACATGCTCTGGTTGGCCAACATCTTCTGTTCTAAGTCTGGAATGTGAGACAAAAAGAAAGCTACCAAAGGCACCTATACAGGGCAGCTAATCTATCCTGAGATCACTGGTCCATTTGCCTTTTGTTAATCCAATTTCCCATCAAGATAAGAGAAGATATCCATATATACACTATTTCTGTAGATTTTTACTTTGTCACTTATATTATTCTGATTTGACTATCACTGAGTTTGATTTGTGGAATAATCAAATTAGTACTCATAATATTTGTGTTCTGTGCAAAATATATTTTAGAAATACTAACGAACCAAGCTATACCATTCTTGGCACTTCCCTGAATCCTTTATCAACTTCATCATCTCCTCTGATTTGACATAAAGCATCCAGTACCACTCCATACATTTTCATTAGCAGCAACTGACTGAATAATTGGTGCTGGTAGTCATTATGGTGATAGTTGGTGGAAACCAGATACAATACATGTGTTTGTGTGGATTCATGGAGGTTTACAAATGTCATACAAACTAATAAAAAACTAATTGAAAAGGTTTTCATGTATCAAATTACAAGAAAATATAGCTGAAAACTATAAAAGAAGCTTAGAACTTCTAAAAGTACAATAGGTAGAAAAATATAAGGGGAAAACATAAAATGTTATAAACTTTATAGAAGCAAAATATATATCACTGAAAAGAATGTTCACCTATATATAAACACAAAATAAACATTTATTCAGAGGAATGTGCCATGCTTAGGTCAACATTAAGTGATCAGGCTTTGTGAAACATAATTTTTTAAATGTATATAGTACATATGTATATGTCACATACATATATAATTATAATAAGTATTTATTTATAATATATTTAAATACACATTCATAGAGAGGTTTTTCTAGACTAGAGTCAGCACTGGACTTTTATATTATCAATAATTAATACAATGCAGTGATGTTTATCTGTAATCCTAGCACAGAGGCAAAAGACATAGGAGGATGGAATTTAGAGTCATCCTCAGCTACATAATAAGTTTTAGACTAGCCAAGACTGAAAGAGACCCATCTCAGACAATAATGCTAGTCAATATTAATCAGAATTCTCTAGAAAAATAATTTTAAAAAACATAAATATATAATTATTATCTAAAATACAACAATATAATTGTATAAAACACATGTATTATACACATGTGGAATGTATTGGATTGGCTTACTCAATATTATCCAGGTAGTTCAAAACTGACATATGTCACTCTGGCAAAGCCGAGAATCTGAGAGTGGCCTGGTCCAGGAGACTGGATGTCTCAGCAGTTTCTATCTGACACAGGCCTGGTGGATTTTTGTTGAGCTGTTTGTCTTCAGCACATGTCAGAAGCCTAATGCAGCTAGTTTAAGTGTCAGTGAAGAACCTGATAGCCACAGTAGCTTGATGGTCTTAGCAGTAAGATTGAAGGTGAGCATAAAAAACTTGAAGTTCCCTTCTTCTGTCTTCTTCCATCTTCTTTCAGCCACCAGCAGCTGCTGCGCACAGTAGGGTGGGTCTTTTGTCTTCAAAGAATCTGACCAAGAATGTATTTCACAGGATTTCTCAGGAAACCTGTATTTTAGCTATGTCTAGATCCAGATAGCTTGACGACAAAGATTAGCCACGACAAAAAAAATAGTAAAAGAATCATACTTTCTTCAAAGATAAACTATTCTTCATTGTATCTCTGCACACTATACACACTGAAACTGATAGTCAGCACATGCGAGAGGGAAAACTTTCATATCAGTGATGCAATTAATTCTTCATTTAGACACCAGGTCATTCTCAGTGCTGTAAACCTCTCCTAACTGAAGCTCAGGGCAACTGACATCTCCAAGCTTCCCTTTCTTCATTTGCAAAAAGTAAACTAACACTAATTTGGATGGGAAATGTTAAACGAAATGTGAACAGTTAACATACCACTTAGTATGTGGTAGCTGATAAATAACAAGTGGTCATGGTACTCTTTACAGTTTACTATCTATTGTCAAAAATAAGCTTTATTAGTCTGACAATGGGGGAATATGAATTTGGGTTCGACTACCGTCTGAGTTACAAAACAACCTACTGAGTAATCGGGACCATGTACAGTTAGTTTGTTTTATCCATAATTATCCAATATTTAAGATACTACAGGCTAGAGGCTAATCACAAACTATCTTTAGAAAGATGCAGAAGTCTATCTAGTATCCCTTTGTTTTATATGAGTTCTCTAGTGACTGAACCATGGGATTTGAAATAATCAGATTAAAATGTAATGAAGAAAATTGCTATGGAGCATTAGAGAGACTGTGACATCACAGTTTCTAAGCATTCCCTACAAGTCAAAACTGCTTTCTTTTCTTCTCATGGGTCACAAGGGAACATTTACACTTTTGTGGCAGCTAGGTTTCTTTCAAGCCAGTACATTTCGGACAGGGCTGAGAGTTTAGTCTTTTAATGCCTCACAGCCCCAATTAGGAACAAAATTAGCCCCTGTCCCAGGATGGATAGTTCCTTTCACAGAAGACTTCTCATGAGGGTATTTGAATTGCAAATGTCAGAACCCCTCAAGAAAGTGCAGCCAAAATAACAAATAAGCAGACAAGCTTTCCTAAGAGCAGCAGTAATTCATTATCAAGCAATTAGCCTTGTGACAAGCCCACATTTCCAGTTTAGAATAATTCATTCGCTTTTGGAAATATGAGTACAGTAAAGGTTGAAAACACAGGGTAGGACTTTGATGTTAACCATTTACAAACAATTTGACTTTTTAATCTTAGGTGGGAGAGCCATCTGATTACATTCTCCTCCGAAGAGAGGTGCTGATCGTTTGTCAAGCAGCACTCTATCAGATTGTCTCTAAAGTGCAATCCTTGGCCACTAAAGGGAGATAGGATATGGAGCTTCGGGTAGTTACTTTTCCCACTATCCCTTTCACAGATCCTAATGAAACCTTTATTATGAATAGACAAACACAGTGTACAGCCCAAGTCCTTCAAGACACCTCTCCTTTCATCTTTCTACAAAAATCTCATGATGTCCTGAATGGTTCAAAGGACTAAGCTGATGATGGTCCAGAGGACTAAGAGGAAACAGTCCAGAGAGTAGCATCAGACTAGGAAAGGTGGATTATTTGAAACCAAATGTTTGCTACAAAGGTTCTTTTGTCAATGCCCCCCCTTTTTTTTTAATTTGAAAAAGAAACATAAAATAAAAAAATGAAAGTGTGACGTAAAACTGAGCCAGACCTAGGAAAGCCCATTTGAGAATGCTGGCCAGGGACAGAGGGTGACTGCCCTGTGTAGATGTGGCCTCACCTCCTCCTGGTATCTGCCTTGAGGCAGAAACAACTGCCTGAAATCAGTCACAGGGCTGTTCAGCCCCACTTCCCTCAGAGATCACTTGCTGCATCTCCAGCTCTTTTTTTTTCTTCCAATTCTAGAGTTTTTGATATCTCAAGAGAACTCACAAGTACAACATTTTGTGAACTCCTGGTAGGCTGTCCGAGGCACTAGTCTTTGAGCCCCTTCTTTTATCAAGGTGCATGATTGGACTAAAGTACTGACTGTCCTTTGTCATTTCCCCCATCCTGCTTTACAGAATCCCCTGTGAGATACTTTGCTGGACATTGGAACGAGCTCTGTTGTTTTGCCACACTTAACATCCTATGACATCTTACTGATCTCACTGATCTCTGGATGTTCTAAAACAACGTGTGTCACAGGACTGTGCTTTGTTTAACCTACCAAATATTTGTGAGAAACAAAAAATAATACTTATATTGAATGTATATATGCGTGCATGTTCTGCCATTCATCTCCTGTCAGACAAGGTCTTGTTTAGACTAGATCTTGACAAATTGGCCATACTGTGAAAGAACAAGCTTCGGGGATGCACCTGTCTCTGCCTCCCCAGGGCTAGACATACAAGCACACACTCCATACCCGCCATTTCAAGTGGATTCTGTGGCTTGATTTCAGGTCCTTAAACTTGGAAAGCAAACTTTACTGACTGAGCTGTCTCCCCAGCCTGAAAGGATGATTTTAACAGTCCCAAGTTGATTTCACTTTCTACTTAACCTAAACTGGATATTCAATCACTTATAAAACTCCCATTATCCCACTAAATGTACTGTTTGGAAACAGAACATTTAAACAATGAAGCCATCTATATTTCTTAAGCTCTTATGTTCTAGCTTATTCCTAGTATGCTCAAATGATGCAACTCAGTACTTGATTGAGACTTACTTCTTTCAAATTACAAGCACTGGATAGCCTCTCCCATGCTTAATAGATCTTTGCTTCCATGCTAACATTGTCTCTATCTCTATACCTTTAAAGCTTGTGCCTTCAATGTACTGTTAAATACTATCTTTGCAGCTTCACCAACCATAGAAACAAAGTTACTGAATGTCTTTTTCTGTACTTCATTTTCAAAATCATCTGTCACCTTCCAATTGCTAAGCCCTCTACTGCTGACCTCACTGAAGCTCTGCAAGTTAAGTCTTGCAACCCCAAGATTCACTCTCTTGTTGTCCTCCCCACCCTAATGGCAATTTTGTTTAATTCCCCCCTATTGTAGTATGTCCCTTCTTTCTTTAAGGCATGAAGTCTAGCAATCTCTAAGACCCTTACAGCCCAGCTATATTGCTATTTTCTTGGGATCTGGATGTTCTCCAGTAGCAATGGATCAAATCCTCACTTGCATTCCAGAAATAGGATTTTGGGGCAGACATTATAGACAGGACAAATCTTTGGAAATGCCCTGGCCCCACCACCACCTTCTATGCCCACACAGACATATATCCCACGTTTATTAGTCACAGACCTGATTAACGGTATCAGTATTCACCAATCAGCGAGTCAGATTATAATGTCTTGTTATGTTTTTAGACAAGAAGTAGTTAGGTATTGACTCTGGCTAGGATGAACTTTTCTCTGATCTGTGAATGAAATGTCAATAAGAAGTCCAAAGGAAGCTGGAGAGATTGTTTAGTGATTGTATGTACTGTACTATTCTTATAGAGGACTTGAATCAGGCTCCCAACACCTATATCAGGCAGCTCCCGCTTGCCTGTAATTCCAGATATAGGGGCTCTGATGACCGATGCTGCAATGCAGTTTTTGGGCACATGTAATCATATACACTCACAGGCACACATTCATACATATGATTTAAAAATAAAATAATTCATTATAAAAGAAGTACACAGAAGTCTACTAGAAAATATAGTGCACACTCTTCTCTCTCTCTCTCTCTCTCTCTCTCTCTCTTTCTCTCTCTCTCTCTCTTTACTTAGTACAAATGCTCAAATGTTGGTGTTTTTATTTATCCACAGAAAAGGAGACAGTTTCTGGGACATATAATAGCTAACTCTGTCTTGTAAGCTTTTCACCTATTGCTGCATCAGAAATCAGGACCTATCGCCTGTGGTTACACTGTTACCCTGGCCTGTACACCGTGGCATTATTGATGGTTCAGCATTTCAGCTATGCTCCTTGATCTATGCCTCTGCAAACATTTACCTCTCCTAAGTACTATTTGTAGGCAGTTCTAGTCATAGCTCACCATAACATAATTACTCACAGGAAAATGTGGAATTTTCATTGCTTGTTTCCTCTGACAACTATAATCCATACTAGATATGCTTGAGCACTGTCACTTCTACACTTTAAATATTTCTTTCCTATTGGTCTCTGGCTCTACCAATGTCTCTCACATAGGAAAGTCTCCAACCCGTGTCTAATGTATCCCAATATCATAAACTACATCCCCAAATATAAATATAATGCTGCTTTACTCCTCAAAAACCCTTCACTGGCCTTTTGCCACCTTCAGAATAAACTCTACCTGTCACAGCCAAGCAACAGACTCAAGACATGCAAGGTCCAGTGGAGCTCTGAGATTTTGTTTATTTCTGCTTTCCTTCTTTCTAAGTCTCCAAGGATTCCTAATTATTCAAGCATATCTCAGCTCGCCAAGCCTGTACACTTTCCAAACCGCATAGAATAATTTTCATTTTCAAACATTTCTTTTCCACAATGCCTGCTAGTCTGTCCACCAGAACTCTCTTTAGGTTTCCACAGACAACTTAACTCAAACCTCATAAATTCCATTTTCAATCACATGCAGACATCACAACTCCTTACCAACTCTTCCCTATCAGCCATATTCAAGGAATCATGATCTTAAAGATTTTTAACTGAAATATAATTACACCATTTCCCAGTTCCTCCATGCAATCCCTCTCATGTGCTGGCCCTTGTTACCATTTCAAATCATCACCTCCATGATTGTTCAAACAGCTTGATGTATACTGATCAAACTGTCTGTTGATCTGACTCACAAGAGCAACCAGAAAGGTCCTTTAAGTCCTATGTAAAATCAGACCAATTCAGTATGTGTCTGGGAAGGATGCATTCCAAGGTCTGCAAGATGCTTTAAAACTGTAGAGACCACCAAATTGAATCTATTATTTCTTCCTAAACGTACAGATCTGTTATAAAATGTATTACAATAGTAATAACAATAAATAAACAACTTCATCTTGAATGAGGTGACTCAGACTCAAAATGACAAATATGGTTTAAATTCTCTTATATGTGGATGTTATCTTTTAAGCATTCAATAGACATGCTGTTATCTGTGTAGCCGCAGATGTTAGGTATAGAGCAAGGAACTTGGGAGGAAAGAAGGAACTCTGAAGGTAGGGAAAATAGAATATATAGTTATGGAGAGGTGTGGCAGAAGAAACTGCAACTGGAGGTTTACATGGAGAAGGAGGGGGAATAGATAGGTAAAAGAGAGGACATGGGTTAGGACAGCTAATGGTTAGTACCATTTGTAGAGTCATATAGACACCTATTATGTAAAAGAAGCTTCTTAAAATGGATAGATAGATAGATAGATAGATAGATAGATAGATAGATAGAGGAAATATAAATGGAATCATCAAATAACAGGGGAGACAAAACCCTACTTAGAGCTCCCTGGACCCAAGTTACACCAACCCAGCTACAAACCTTTCAATCTACATTGGAGACCTGTCTTCAGGATACCCTAGTCCAACAATGGAACAAAAGTTGTTGGAGTAAGCATCTCACTATGTTACTGGATTTAAGGTCTACTCCATGAGATGGAACATGCTTAACACTTCCAAAATGATCAAGAATCTGAGACTAGATAGTACAGGGACCTAGGGGAAAAACAAATACTGCAGTACTGCTAAAGGAACATAACAATAACATGGCTCCTACTGGCCTCTGCTAGACCTAGATCAGTGTCTCACTTAGCCATCGTGAGAGAAGCCTTCTCCTGAAGGAGATGGGAGCTAACAAAGAGACCCACAACTGGATGAGCCGCAGACAATGAGAGATAGTTGGAATATTCAGTCCTAAATGGGATGCTTTCGTTAAGCCTCACCCCTCAGAGAGCTCTGCAGAAGAGGAGACAGAAGGATTGAAGAGCCACCATAAGTGGCAGATACCAAGGAAACAGTGTCTTCCAGACACACAGGACTGACGTACAGAGACAATGGCAGTGTAATATTCAGTATATGCAGAGTGCCCTGGGAACACAGACTCAGCTTGATTCATTCAGCCTCTGAGATGAAGCAAAACAACACAAGATAATCTTTATGCAGTATTGTGGAAGTATGAAAGCTAGGCTAGGAGAAAGATCAGAGAAGATATTTTAAACACACGATCATTCAACATACATGTATTGACTACCTGCTGTGTGATAAACATGCGGGTTAGGAGCCAGCATGCTTATGAAACCTGTGTTTGTGTCTGGGGATACAGACATTAAATGCCCCTGTGTTGATGGAATGCTAATTTATCAAGGAGACTGGCGGACATAATGAGACGTGATAGTTGCTCAGATGGCGCTGTTAAACAGGTAAAGAAGATAAATATTGAAACTCGAATATTGTGTTAAGTGACATGAAATTATTATAAAGACAGTTATGTGAAATGACTGAACATTTTTTTTTTAAAAGCAAGCTCCTGGGGAGAATGTAGTATAGACTGAAGAGTTCCTCAGAAGGTATTGTCTATCACACATCGCCATTAGGAGTCCAGGTTTTTCATACAACCATAGAATGTGTCCTTTGTTGCATGTTGCTCACAAGTATTTTTATTAGCATCCATAAAGTAGATGGTTATATCCAAAACAGATGATATGCAAAGAGGGGGCCAGGTCTAGAGCACCTGTAAGTATCAAGCTATGGAAAAATGCAAAGAGTGCATATGAACTCAAAGACACTTTATTAATGTGAATTGAATGTGAAGTATTTTTTATGCACTTGACATTTTAAATCCCTCTTTTGAACCACTCAGTATATGTGCACATACACACACACGGGGGGGGGGGAAGGGGGAGGGAGAGGGGAAGGGAGAGGGAAGAGAGGAAGAAGGATAGGGAAGAGAGGGAGAGGGAGAGAACATGGGGAGTCAAATAAAACATTTGACAGAAACTTATGCTGAAATTGTTACATATGAGCACAAAACATTATAGAAGGACAAACTTCTCTTCTGCACCCTTAAGATTCTCAAGTGGTGGTATGGACATTAAACTAGAGAAAAAGACATGGTTCATAAAAGAGAAGAGAGATTTTAAAGTGTTATGTATATATGAGAGTCGACAAAGGTCAGAGGCTAGGGCCAGTCTACTATTTCACTGGGTAAAGGAAAATGGGCAAGGAAACTTACAGATACACAAATGGCTTCATGCAAGGCGAGGACAAGCAAAGAGGGCACACTTATAGGACATCAAGTCACATTTTAGAAAGATGATGAGCCCCTAGGACAGGAGAGGAGGGAAGGGGAAGGGAGGGCAGGGGAGAGGAGGATAAAGAGAAGGGAAGGCAGAGGAAAGGAGAGGAGAGGAGAGGAGAGGAGAGGAGAGGAGAGGAGAGGAGAG